>PVJA010004568.1:0-85053 GCA_004027025.1 Myocastor coypus
AAAAAAAAAAAAAAAAAAAAAAAAAAAAAAAAAAAAAAAAAAAAAAAAAAAAAAAAAAAAAAAAAAAAAAAAAAAAAAAAAAAAAAAAAAAAAAAAAAAAAAAAAAAAAAAAAAAAAAAAAAAAAAAAAAAAAAAAAAAAAACCCAAAAAATACATTCTAAACTTGATGTAGGGGGTGGCTCAGTGGTCTAAAGCACCTGCTTAGGAAAGCTTAGGTGGCTGCAGGGACTGCGGTTCAATCCCCAGCACCACATGCTGTGCCAGCCCAGCCCTCAGGGCAGGCTGAGCTGGCCATAAAAATAAATAAACAAACAAAAGCTCTGAAACAAGAAAAAAATAAATAAAATTTAAAAAATAAATAAATAAATAAACTTGATGTAAAGTTATTATTATGAATAAAATAGTTGTATTGATAGTTTTACAGTTGATGAGTCTTAAAAATTATTTGTAATTTTATGTGACTAATTGTATAATTATGAAATATGTATTATTATAAATGTTGTTTATAAGTAATACAAAATATAAATAATAAAAAATTTTAATTTATTATGTATGTATGTTATGGCCAGCTCAGCCTGCCTTTGGGGTGGAGCTGGTGCAGCATGTGGTGCCAGGGATTGAATCATGGTCCCTGCAGTTGCCTAAGCAGGAACCAGCCCCTAAATAATAAATATTTAAAGTATGTTTCAAAAATCTTTTAAACTATTGTGGCTTTCCTCATGATAGCCACATCCTGCTTTCTCCATGGTGCTCTTATCTTGCTTTTTCATTTTTCAACCCAAGCTGCTCTGCAGAACCAATTTTTCTCATACTCTTCACTTTTATTTTTACAAATAAACTTTGAAAAAAATCTTTTATACAGCTAATTAGAGTGCTTGCAATCCCAGAGCTCAGAATGCTGAGACAGGAGAATTGCTTTAAAACATTAATCTAGGGAATGGGAAGATATTTCAGTGGTCTAACTAAGCACCTATCTGGCAAGCACAGGGACCACATGCCGTGCTGGCCCTGAAATAGGGCATGTGGTACATGCTTATAGTCCCAGTGCTGGGGAGGTTCAGCCAGGAGGATCCCTACAAGTCTGAACTTGTAGCAAGATCCTGTGCCAAATACAAAATAAAAAATAAATAAAAGGTTAGTCTGGGTTCCATAGTATGCACGAGCCTGAACTATATAGTGAGACTCTATCTTAAAAAAAAAAAAAAAAAAATGCCGGGCGTGGTGGCGCACGCCTGTAATCCCAGCACTTGGGAGGCTGAGGCAGGAGGATCGGTGAGTTCGAGACCAGCCTGGGCTACAAAAGTGAGCTCAAGGCCAGCCTGAGCTGCATAGTGAGACCCTGTCTCAAAAAGACAAAAAAAAAAAAAAAAAAAAAAAAAAAAAATCAATCTGAACAACAGGAAATCACCTTCATTTTTGTCTGTTTTATAAACAAGGGTTTTTGTGTATTTTGTTTAAGTAAGATACATATGTTTCACCTACCTTTTCTTAAGTTTTAATTTTTTAATGTATTTTTCATTCTGTGAAGAAATAGACTTGATAATACTCATTTTTTTATTTTCTAGATTGCTACGCTTTACATATGGTCCTTCATTTCCTCCATTTAAAGTTCCTGATGAAGATGCCAGTCTAATTCCTCCAGAAATGGATAATGAGTGTGTTGCACAGACATGGTTTCGATTTTTGCATATGTTAAGGTATTATTGTTTTGTTATTTCGTGAGCTTTTTCCTATTAAATTTCTTAGGGCAAGGGGCTGGGGAAATAGCTCAGTAGGATAAGTGCTTGCCTGACAAGCCTAAGGGCCTGAGTTCAATCCCCCGTCCCACAGGAAAAAAAAAAAAAAAAAAAAAGTTGAGCCTGGCAGGATGGCTCAGTGGTCTAAAGTGCCTGCTTGGGAAAGCTTAGGCAGCTGTAGGGACTGTGGTTTGATCCCCAGCACCACATGCTGTGCCAGCCCTGCCCTCAGGGTGGGCTGAGCCAGCCATAAAAATAATTAAATAAGAGTTCTGGGACAAGAAAACAAAATAAAAAATAAATTTAAAAAATAAAATAAAATAAATTTCTTAGGGCAAGAACTCTCTCATTAAGAGTTTGGATGCTAAGCCGGGCGTGGTGGCTCACGCCTGTAATCCCAGCACTTGGGAGGCTGAGGCAGGAGGATCGGTGCGAGTTCGAGACCAGCCTGGGCTACAAAAGTGAGCTCAAAGCTAGCCTGAACTGCACAGGGAGACCCTGTCTCAAAAAAAAGACAAAAAAAAAAAATAAAAAAAAAAAATAAATAAATAAGAGTTTGGATGCTAAGCACAGTCCATTAGTGGAGGCATATTGCACAACAGGTACCTACATTATGTTCCTCTTGCTGACCCCATGCCATCATCCTTAGGCTATCCCTTGCTGCCTTTGATTTATATTGATGTATATTGTCTTGAAGCTTGTTCCTCATGGTAGATGAAGCATTTGTTCTGTTGCTGTATAGCATGGACGATGTCTCTCAAGACCTTGTCACATTCTGTGGGCAGTAGAGACTGTCTCCGTCCTCCCTGTGTCCAGCAATAGTCAGTTTAACTCTCAGGGTTTTCCTCTAGTAGCTCTGTTGAAAATTTTACTGAGAAGTATACCTTATTATTTCACAGAAGGATAACCTCTACTTACTCTATGCTTTTATAAAATTCTTTGGTTTAGTTCTATTACTTTCTACCTACCCTTTCACCCTTATCCTTGTCTTCCATGGAATGTTATTCATTGCAAAGTGTCTGATAAACATTTTCCTTTTGTATCTTCTCCTCTTGGCTGTACTCTTTATTTTTCTTTTATGCATTAGTGATTTTAAATTACTCTGTATGACTTTTTATAAGTTAAGAATGTCAGCTATTTTATATTTTTGTTTTTCTACTTTGTAGTTGTACTTTTTAGTTTTCAGTGATTTTTCATCCTTGATTTTCCTTTTGTTTGAGATAGATACTTGCTATGTAGTCTAGGCTGGCCTTGAACTTGCAGTGATCCTCTTCCCTTGGCCTCTTGGGTGCTGGGATCATGAGCATGTGTCACCATGCCTGGTAATGATTTTTTTTTTTTTTTCTTTTTGAGACAGGGTCTCGCTATGCATTTCAGGCTGGCCTTGAGCTCACTTTTGTAGCCCAGGCTGGTCTCGAACTCACAGCGATCCTCCTGCCTCAGCCTCCCAAATGCTAGGATTACAGGCGTGCGCCACTACACCCGGCTTGGTAATGATTTTTTATTTATTTTTTATAGGTTTGTTGTTTGATTTTTTATTTTGAATGTCTTTTCTTTGATTATTTTTCTTTTAAGGTTTCGGTGTTTTTGATCAGTTACAATTTTTGTCTAATATCGTTTCCTTTAAAATATTCAGTTACTGGGGCTGGGGAGATAGCTCCGAGGCACAAGTGCCTGCTGGGCAAGTGCAAGGTCGTGAGTTCGAACCCTGGTCCCACAAAAAAAAAAAAAATAAAATAAAATAAAATAAAATATTCAGTTACTTTAAATATATCAGATGTTTTTAGGCCCTGTGTTATTCTATTAGTCTCTGCATTTATTCTTATACCAGACTCACAGTTTCAATTAACCAATTTTATTTTACTGTTATTTACTTAATTTTTTCTGAGAGGGTGTCTCGACGCCTTTTTTTTTTTTTTTTCTTGTTTCAGAACTTTTGTTTGTTTGTTTACTTATTTTTATGTCTGGCTTAGCCTGCCCTGAGGGCAGGGCTGGTGTAGCATGTGGTGCAGGGGATCAAACCACGGTCCCTGCAGCTGCCCAAGCTTTCCTAAGCAGGCACTTTAGACCACTGAGCCATCCTGCCAGGCCCTGCACAATGCCTTTTAGATGGGCCTTATAGTTGTGGAGTTCAGGCTGGCTTCGTACTCGTGGTGATTCTCCTGCTTTAGCCTCCCAAGAGCTGGGATTATAGGCATGTGCCACCATGCCTGGCCAGT
Organism: Myocastor coypus; assembly: GCA_004027025.1. Lineage (NCBI taxonomy): Eukaryota > Metazoa > Chordata > Mammalia > Rodentia > Myocastoridae > Myocastor > Myocastor coypus. Next base: position 3,956 of record PVJA010004568.1, read on the forward strand.
ATTTACTGATACTTAGTAGACCTCACATCACTTTCTTTTTCCTTTTCTTAGAATATTTATCTCTTGCATTCTTAACATTTCTGATGTATCAGTTTATCAAGTTAGAAAATGCAATTGAATGCAAAGTGAATCTGTGGATACCGTATGTGTGGATTTAACTAATGAGTGATTGAGAAATAATTTGAAGAAAGTCTTTACTGAACTTATGCAGACTTTTCTCCCTGTGTTATTATTCCCTTAACAATATAATACATAACCAGGTAGGCACACTCCTGTAATCCTAGCACTTGGGAGAGAGGCAGGAATAGGATACATAGTGAGTTCAAGGCCAGTATGAACTGCATAGCAAGACCCTGTCAAAAAAACTAAAAAACCAATATAGTATAACAACTACTTACATAGTATCACATTGTGTTAGGTATTACAAATAATCCAGAGTTGATTTAAAGTACAAATAGAAAAAAAATAAAAATAAAAAGACATTGGGAGGTTATACATAGGTTATGTAGAAATACTACACTGTTTAACCAGGGAGATTTGAGCATCCACACATTTTTGGCATCGGTGAGGAAAGGGGATCCTGGATCCTGGAAACAATTCCTTGTATATACCAAGTGATAACTATAAGCAAATAGAAAACCCCAGTAGTGCTGTTTGGAGTTTGGATTATGTATTAATAAGTTAAGGAAAATGCCCTGCTTTAAGGCTAGCCAGAGAGCTCAGCAGGCTAAAGCATCTGCTTAGGCAGGCTTAGATGTCAGGGTTTGATCCTTGGTATGCTGTGTTGGCCCTGGCCCCTGTGCACACTAAGATGGCAATTGAGACTGGGCATGGTGGTGTGTCTGTAATCCCAGTTCTTTGGAGGCTGAAAATAGGAGAATCACTCTGAGTCTGTCTGTATAGTGAAACCCTGTAGACCTTGTAGTAAGTACACACACACACACACACACACACACACACACACACACACACACACAAAAGAAAAATAAAAAGAAAATGTCCTGTTTCAGCAAATGAACCCAAAAGTCCTAAAATCATGTTAGGGATATCTTTACTCTCAGCATTGTTTGGGGACCTGGGCTGGTGGAGGCTGTGCTATCTTTAACATGTGCCTCCATTAGGGCCTCAGCATTATAAGCAAGAGCTTCTGCATACATCTAGTAGTTGAGAAAGAGCATGAAAATTGTGTGGGAGGAATTTATGGGCCAGGCCTTTCAGTGATGTAACTTAAGCATTCCATTGGCCAGAACACATGCCACACTTAGAGGAGAGAACATTGGAAAAAAAGGAAAAGTGGTGAACAACTAGTTTGACTCTGCTGAAGATGAGAATTATATCAAGCCTTTATTTTTAAGAGAACCTGATAGCATGTTATATGTATTCTGTTTTTCTACAGTATGTGTTTTTATTTTTTCAGAATCCTTTTGTTAAAAACTTTCCTTTTTTTTTTTTGTTCCTGGATGTCTTAGTTAACTTTTCTCATTGGTGAGACAAAATGTACAATACTTTAAGTAAAGGAGGAAAGGTCTGTGTTGGCTCTCACTTTGTACTGATTTAGTCTATAATGGATGCATGGCAGAATGGGCAGGAGAAGACAAGCAGGAGCAGCGAACAATGGTAGCAGCCTGCCTTCTATCCTTTATATTCCATCCATACTGTCCACTGTTCAGAAGGATAGCACTCAGACCCAGGGTGAGGCAGCCTTAAACCCAACATTGCACACTCAATCCCAGCACCACATTCCTAATCTTAGCATCACATTCCGTAGATCCAGCCTAGATAGAGGTAGTAACACTGGAGATTGAACCCAGGGCTTTTCATGTGAACTTCTCCCCTGAATTGTCTTCCATCCACCCTTTTAGAATCTTACATATTTTTTGTTTTTCTTGTTTGTTTTTAGAAACAGGTTCTCATTATGTAGTTCAGGCTGCCCTTAAACTCACTGCAGAACCCAGGTTGGCCTTGAACTCATGGCAATCCTGCCTTGAGAATTTTTTTTGGTTGGCTCAGGCTGCCTTAAGCCTGATTGAGGGATTGAATGTCTTATGAGTCTGACTAGGATTACCTGCGTAGCTACTTAAAGTACTAAGCTAACCTGAAAGCCCCTATCCTGCTTTGAGATTACAGGTGTGCATCACCACACCCAGCATGAGTTGTCTGTAGTTTACCACTACATTTACCACTGTATATTTTTGTAGCTGTAAAATAGTAACCAAGTTTCATATATCTCTTTTGTGCTCTACTGTATGAAAGCTATATAATCTATAAATATTTGAAATAAATGGCCAGTAAAACTCTAGTTCTGGAATGCTTTTTTAGAGTTGGTGCTTGGATAATCTTTTCTTACTTTTTCAATCTTAATTGATGTCTCAAGCTTTGTCTTTCTTTAGGTAACTTTGTATTTTTTGTTGCAAAGAATAGGAAACTAAGCCAGTGTAGTAAATAGAAATTACTGTGTGTTGACAGACATCTTCCTGGGCTTTAAGAAGCAGTATACAATTTATTCTCATGTCAGGGAGAGATCAACACAGATCATTTCCCTCAAAGTTTTTGCTTCTCTTGTGCATTATATACTGTTCTTTTCCTCTGTCAGGATTCCTCCTGGGTCCTCTTTCCTACTGTTTTTTTTTTTTTTTTTTTTTTTTTTTTTTAGACAGGGTCTCACTATGCAGCTCAGGCTGTCCTTGAGCTCAGTTTTGTAGCCCAGGCTGGTCTCGAACTCACACCGATCCTCCTGCCTCAGCCTCCCAAGTGGTGGGATTACAGGCGTGCGCCACCACGCCCGGCTCCTACTGTTTTTTAAAAATGTTATTATTATTATTTTGGTACTCAGGACTTTGTGTTTGCCAAGCAGGTGCGTAGGTTGCTGAGCTACATCACTGACCCGTTTCTGACTATTTTTAAAGGGCACCTGAAACTCCACAGTAACTGTCCAGTGGTTTGAACAAATATGTGACCTCAATTCTGGCCTTTTTAGTATACTACTTCTCTTTGTTCAGATGTCAACAGAGTTAAATAGTATTAAATTATTTTTGTTCATTAGGCTACCCTGTTTGTAGGTCTCTCACAGATTTGTTTTGTTTTGTTTGAGGTAGGGTCTTGCTATGCAATTCAGGTTGGCCTTGAGCTCACTTTTGTAGCCCAAGTTGGTCCTGAACTCCCACCAATCGTCCTGCCTTAACCTCCCAAGTGCTGGGACTGCAGCATGTACCACCACACCCAGCCCCTCTCACAGATATCTTGATAGACTAGTACTTTGGGCAGCTTTAACCTTGTTGCTTAAATGAGCTATCAGTGGGTGAGAAGCAGGTCTGTGAGGATTATTGAGAAGCATCTTTGGTCATTGACAGATTTCCTGGGAAGAGGAATGATTATAATGGTGAGATAGGCATTAGAATTTTGTCTAGTATGATAATGCTTTATTTTTTTTCCAGGAAAAACAAAACATAAACATGTTTCCCATTGATTTTGTTTGTTTGTTTGAGACAGGATCTCAGTATGTAGTTTGGGTTGGCCTCAAATTCACTGTGTAGTCCAGTCTGGCCTTGAACTCACCATGATCCTCCTGCTTCAACCTGAATGCTGGGATTACAGGAATGTGCCACAATACCTGGCTTCCCATTGATTTTCTTAGTTATTCTCAAATACTTCATCTTAGACTTCTTCATGTATAAGCCCCTGTTCTTTAGACCCCATCTAGAGATTCTATTTCAGTAAATTTAGGTACAGTCTGGACCCATAAAAGGCTCCTAGATGTATTGGCTGTGGTGGCATATGCCTGTGAGTACTAGCACTTAGAAGGTTGAGGCAGGAGGATCACCACAAATTTAGGGCCACCCTGGGCTACATAGTGAGTTCCTGGATAAGGTAAACTATGTGCTAAGATTCTGTCTCAAAAAACCAAACTGAACCAAACCAGAATATAAGGTCTGTAAATGTGTCAGGTATCCAAGAGATCTGGAGTTACACAATGGAGTTTCTGTTCTCTGTTTCATAACCTTTGTTATGCATTGTCATTTCAGATTTATTTATTTAATTTTTTTACTTACTGATATGTTCTGAGTGTTTGAATGTTTATGAAATTACTTCTGGAAGAGCTATATAACCTCTTTTCCTCCTAGTTTCAATAACTGAAATGCTTGAATTTAACAGAACTCTGCTGAATGTATAGTCAATTACTACCCTTTTAAAATTACATATTTCTTCCTTTTTTAAAAAAAATGTTCGTTTAAAATTTTTAAAGATTTATTTATTTGGTAAAGGATCGGGGCTGGGAAGACAGCTCAGTAGAATAAACACCTGTCTGGCAAGTGCAAAAAGGCCTGAGTTTGGGGCTGGGGAGATAGCTCCGAGGCACAAGTGCCTGCTGGGCAAGTGCAAGGTCATGAGTTCGAACCCTGGTCCCACAAAACAAAACAAAACAAAACAAAAAAAGGCCTGAGTTCAATCCCCAGTTTTGCAAAAATAAATAAATACATACATACATACATACATACATACTTTAAAAAATTGTATTTGGTACAGGGTCTCAAGCTCATACCAATTCTCCTGTCTCAGTTTACCTAGTGCTGGGATCACAGGTGTGTGCTATCAAACCTGGTTTCAGTGGTCAGCATGGTGTAGGGCCCACATGGCATGTGGTATTGGAGATTGAACCCAGGTCCTTGTGCTTGCCAGGCAGGTGCTTAGAATGCCACGCTATTTCCCTGGTGCCACAACCTTGTTTCAAGATACAATTTTTATACAAATAAGCTGCAAGTCCCAGCAGGCAGTGCTCCCTGAGACTTTACCTCCTGAGTCCTCAGTGATTGATTACAGTTCTCTGTGATATGGTATGCTGTCTCTTAAAGCCTATATTGTGCACAAGCACACATGTGCCTTTTCCCAGTAGAGTTACTTAAAATGAAGTCTTCTGGTGGCAGAAAAAGAGGTTTCAGAGGGTGGAGAATGTGTACACTCCGGAGTTCTACTTCTTAGTGGATTCTTTTGCCTTATATCTAGGGGAAATTCCTTCTACCACTTACAAGTTACAAATTGTACTTTGAGTTGGAGAGCTTAATTTAATCAACAGCTAAACAAGCGATTTCAAATGGAAAGCTTTTTAATGCAAATGCTTGTATCTAAAAGATAAAAGTAATCTCAGGACAGTGGTTTGAAATACATGGTTTGAGGCTGGTGAGATGGCTCAGCTATCTAAAGTACCTGCTTAGGAATGCTTAGGCAACCGCAGGGACCATGGTTTGATCCCCAGCACCACATGCTGTGCTAGCCCCACCCCCAGAGCAGGCTGAGCTGGCCATAACAAAAAAAAAAGAAAAAGAAAAGAAATGTTTGCTTGCAGTACATATATGTGGACACCATAAAACTTTTTTTTTTTTTTTGAGACAGTGTCTCACTATGCAGTTTGGGCTGTGCTCATTTTATTTGTAGCCCCCAGGCTGATCTTGAACTCACAGAGATCCTCCTGTCTCAGCCTCCCAAGTGTGCACCCATGCCAGTTCCTAAAACTGTGACATCTTTTTTTTTTTGTATTTTAGGGAAGGATCTGTAGGGTGTTCAGGGTCTCACTACTAGATCGGACTCTTAGGAATTTGCATGTTTACAGCCTCCCAAGAGCTGGGATTATAGGCCTGCACCACCATGCCCACTATCAATTGGCAGCCCCCCTGGGGGCAGGGCTGGCACAGCAGGATTGAGTTGATCCTTTATTCAACTATTTATTTATTTGTTTGTTTTTTTTTTATATATTTGTTTGTTATAGGTTCTCTATGCCGCTCTGACTCACAGTGATTCTTCTGTTTGAGACTGCCCAGTGCTGGGATTATAGGCATGCACTGTACACTTGCTTCAGTCGTGGCACCATGCTGTACCAGGGATTAAACTTGAGTCCTTGAGCTTGCTAGGCAGGCGCTATGCCATCTCCCCAACTATACCACTAACCTTGATTTTTGCACTTTTTAAAATTGGAAATATAAAAAAATAATAATAATAATAAAATAAAATTGGAAATATAGCCAGGTATGGTGGTGCATGCCTGTAATCCCAGCATTTGGGAGGCTGAAGCAGGAGGATCAGTGTGAGTTTGAGACCAGGCTGGCTACAAAAGTGGGCTCAAGGCCAGCCTGAACTGCACAGGGAGACCCTGTCTCAAAAAGACAAATAAATAAATAAAATTGGAAATATTAATGTAAAATTTTTTCCTTGAGGGTTTTTTTTTTTTTTTTTTTCATTCCATTTTTAAGTTCCAAACATGTTAAAAATATCTGTGTACTCTTAAAAACCAAAACCTTCTTGGCTTAATTGCATTCTCATTTATGGATAGAGCAAGTTCATATAAAAGAAGTTGTCATGGCCAAGTGTGGTGGTGCATGCCTGTAATCCTGTACTTGAGAGACTGAGGCAGGAGGATCAGTGTGAGTTCAAGACCAGCCTGGGCTACAAAAGTGAGCTCAAGGTCAGTCTGAACTGCATGGAGACCTTGTCTGAAAAAGACAAAAAAAGTTTTCATGTCTGAGCCCTTATCAATGAAATATAGGTCATTTGCCTCTTTGAATCAAAGAAATAGGCACACATACCCTGTTCTTAAATTGGTTAATATGTTTTTGTTTTGTTGTGTTTTGTTTTTGCAATTGAAATCTCTAACTGTGCAATTAATTTTTCTCTTTTTCTTGATAGTAATCCCGTGGATTTGAGTAATCCAGCCATTATAAGCTCTACTCCCAAATTTCAGGAACAGTTCTTAAATGTGAGCGGAATGCCTCAAGAATTGAATCAGTATCCCTGCCTTAAACATCTGCCTCAAATATTTTTTCGTGCCATGCGTGGAATCAGCTGTCTGGTGGATGCATTCTTAGGTGAATTTTGTGTGTGTTGCTGGGTGTTTCAAGAGCCTGCATTTAAATAACTTTTAGGTCTAATTCTAGGAGAAATTATGAAGCGTCAAAGAAAAAGAGAAATAGATTTGATTACTGTGAAAGATTGTTTACAACAAATATAATAGAGAATTATTTTGTCTTTGTATAAATAGATCAAACAATATGCTATGAAAAAGAGCGCTAGGTAAAAGGACAGAGGGTAAAAATAAATAATTTGCAAAAAGTGTTCATCCTTATTCAAGAAATTGTAGATATAATATACTAGAGCCTATTTTCATGTATGTCATTAGGAAGTAAATTTTAATGATATACATACCTCAGGTTCTGAGAATTCAACCCAGGAAATGGTGAGCTGCATTCCCAACTCTTTTACAAGTTTATTCTAAGCACTAGACTGGCCTTAAATTTATAATCTTCCTGCCTCATTCTTATGATTAACAAGAATTATAGATGTATGCCACTATGCTCTACCTACAGTGGATGTTTTCTAAAACATTTGCAGTTATTCATACATTATGTAACAAAGTTGATAGCTTTTTTTTTTTGCCTTTTTGAGACAGGGTCTTGCTATGCAGTTCAGGCTGGCCTTGAGCTCACTTTTGTAGCCCAGGCTGGTCTCGAATTTGCACTGATTCTCCTGCCTCAGCCTCCCCAGTGCTGGGATTACAGGTGTGCGCCACCACGCCCGGCCTAAACTTGATAGTTCTGATTACATTTAGTGTCATATAACAACCAAACGCTGTCATGGGTTAAATAAGAGTTTATTTTCACACATATATGAAGTTGCAGTTAAACAGCACAGGGCTGCTGTAGTAGTTCTGTTCCCCTGAGGGGATAAGAAACCTTTCTTTCTTTCCTTTTTTTTTTTTTTTTGTGGGACTGGGGTTCAAACTCACAACCTTGTACTTCCAGGCAGGCACTTGTGCCACGGAGCTATCTCTCTAGCCCAAGAAACTTTTCTGTTTGGTGACTCTACATCCTTTTCCACTGCTCACTGGGCTGCAACGGTTGAGTGAGTTCTCACTGTCTTTGTCTGGGAGTTACAAAGAAATGAGAGTCTATACCTGATTGTCCTTTTAAGGAGATTTCTTAGAAAATCTGCCCAACTATCACCTACTTTTCTGTGGTTAGAAAGTGGCCACATCTAGTTGCAAGAGAGGTATGAAAATATTATTTATTGTGGATAGCTGTGTCCAGCTAAAATTTGTGCTCCATCACACAGATAAAAGTATATGGATATTGGAAGATGAATAGTGGCCTACTACAGTATATCCCAGTCCTTCAAAAATACTGCTTGTGGAAGATTTTCTGGTCAAATACTATTTTTCTTGTGCTTGTTTTTTGTTTTTGGTTGCGTTGGGAATTAAACCCAGGGCATTGCACAGTCTAGACAAGTGTTCTACTCCACTCCCCTTCCTCAATCACAGACTTGAACTATGAAGATTAACTTAATTTCTTTTTTTCCTTAAGGCATTTCTAGACCCAGATCAGACAGTGCTCCCCCAACACCTGTGAATAGATTAAGTATGCCTCAGAGTACTGCAGTCAGTACTACCCCACCACATAACCGGAGGCACCGGGCTGTTACTGTGAATAAGGCCACCATGAAGACAAGCACAGTAAGGACTTTTCTTTTTTTAATGTGTGTTTTTTGGGGCAGGGTTTCACTATGCAATTTGGGTTGACCTTTACTAACTTTGCAGCTTAGCCTGGCCTCCAGCTACCAGCAGTCTTCCTGCCTCAGCTTTCTGAGTGCTGGGATTACTGGCTTGTGCCACCATGCCCAGCTATAACTTTCATTACCATATTTAGACTGTATAAAGTTGGCTCTTTAATTTGCTATTTGTTTTAAAAAAGCCGTCCTTCTGTTTTTTCTCAAACCTTTCAAAGGATATGGTTGTACTGTTGTGCTCTCTTAATAGGTTAGTACTGTTCATGCCTCAAAAGTCCAGCACCAGAGCTCCTCAACCTCTCCTCTATCAAGTCCAAATCAGACTAGTTCAGAACCACGGCCACTGCCTGCCCCTCGGAGACCAAAGGTTAACAGCATCTTGAATCTCTTTGGATCATGGTTATTTGATGCAGCATTTGTTCACTGTAAACTTCATAATGGGATAAACAGAGACAGCAGCATGACTGGTAAATATTGCCCAAAAAATATGTTACCATTTTTTTTCCTTTTCTTTTTTTTCCCTTTTAAATCTTTCCTACCTGCAAGATTAATATGTATCTTTAAAAGCTCTGTTTCTGACCAAGCAATGTCTCATGCTTAACCCCTTCCAGCTGAAGTAAAAAAGAAACTTTCGAAGTTTTCTACCTATCCCTTTAATGTATATTCTAGAAGGTTTGGCTTTTTGTCTGGTTTTATTAGACATGCTTCAGGTTAGCCACTTTTGTCCAATCAAATTTCTTTCAGTAGGTGATCTGGAAGTTCCCTTCATGTCAGCCAGGGTGATTATATTTAAGTAAAGAATTAAAGATTTTGACTGGAAATGAACCAGAGAGGCATTTTCTTAGATATTTGACAGCTAGTCAATCATCGGTACATATACAAACAAACAGTTGTCTGCTTCACAGTAGACAGTCTCTCTGGTGTTAGCATAGAGGACTTTCTTTTGAGGAAACATTTTCAAAGTATTTATTTTTTAACTTAGTAAGACTAGTGGAAAAAAATAAGAAAAAATAAGACTAGTAGAGAATTAATAACTCAATTCTGTTATCTTCATTTAGATTTTATTATTGAAATGAAACTACATAAAGTCTCATTTTTTTCATCTGACCATTATAGAGATAGAGACATAGTATACAGCATAGAGGAATAGTACAGAATAATTGAGTATTTATGACATGTCTTGTACTGTTGAATAATAATGCCTGGCATTTTTTCAGTTCTCATTACTATATGCCAGGCACTATAATTATGCATTCATGAATGTATTGATTGTTTGCTAAGAAAGCACTTTGCTACTGCATTTGGTAGTAGATGGAGATTTTTTTAAAAAGATACCGATTGCATTAGACTTTTGTATTTCTAGGAAGAATATTAGTTCCACTGATAAACTAATATAATGGCCGTAGGATGTGGATTTTCTTTCAGAAATGCCTTCATAGCTATTATTGGATGGTCTTAAAAATCTTTAATTTACAAATGTAAGGTTTTTCACACATATAATTTGAGATTGAGTGAGTTTAGGGATTCCATTGTTTACTCTGTCTTGTTCTCATTTAGATATTTTATTTTCTACCATTTCCAGTTATAATTTTATTCACAAATTTGAAAGTAATGTTTATGGTTAAATGTGTTTATAATGTCTAAATGAAAAGTTTTAAAAACCACTTTTGAGTTATATTTTCTTTATATTTATATTCTTTATATTTTGAATTTTCTGAACCATGTTTATTTTCTAGAATGAGTTTAGTAGTCTGTTTTTTTAAAGGAATAATTCTTAACATAGCTTTGCAGTATGTAGAGCAGTTGACATTGAACTCCCTGAATGTAGCTTGGCTAGTCTGCTGCTTTTTGATAGGCTTGCTTAAAGGGAAATTAAAGAGCTTTCTATCTCTAGGCAATTTGTAACAGCTTTTCTCACCCTCTTACATCAGAAGATAGAAACCAAAGTTTAAATTGCATATTAGCAGCATCTTTTAATTGACCATTTTCCTTCATGTGATAAGAATAGCAGCACTTCCCCTCCTCACTGTTTTGGAGATGATAAAGGCTGTTACATTTCCCAGAAGATAAGAAGTCTCTAAATGGTGGAAGGGGTTATGGAGTGCTGTGGCATCCCACTGTTGGGTCGGGATGTGCGGGGTTGCTGGGTGTACTGTTTTCTTAGTACTGGCTGTCATCAAGGAATTCTGCCCCACAGTTCACCTTTAACTTAAAGTGTTTGGTCCCTTGAAATAGTTAGCTTTCAATTTATGTGATAGTATACTGTGCTTTGTGAAAATATTATTGAGCTGGGAAGGGTTAATGAACTAAAATTTTTAATGCACGTTATAGACAGTTCAAAATTTCAATTCACTGTAGCTGTGTAACTATCTTTGTTCATTGTTTTGCATGATACAAAAATCAATTTTGGACCTGAATGCAGTTTCCTATGCTTTTGAACTAGCTTGTAGTATCGTAAAACTTTAAATTTAACCTTTAAAAAGCTAAAAAGCTTCTTAATTTATTGTAAAATTTCACCATCTTTAAAGTATTTTATAATTACTGCTGTCCTTTGATTTGTTTCCATTTATTTCTATTATCTTGCAGCATCTTTTATCCAAATTCTCCTTTCTTATAAATCTTGTAAGTAGGAACCAGAAGCTTCTCCTTAATTGCAGTCATGTTTTTATTTTTTTCATAATTCATTAAAAATTTTGATTGTCATTGTCTCTTGTAGTTTTTGCATTTGGGAAGAAAAATACTTTTCTGTGTTTTGAATGGGGAAGATTGTTGGCAAAAGCAAATTGATCTGCCTGAATCAGTCCCATTATTTCTTGTATACTAGTCTGGTCATGTCATGAATTCCAGGACTTTGCACTAACTGTGTTTTGGCTTTTTTTTTTTTTTTTTTAAGCTTTAAGCTTATTTTTATACAGATTTAGTGTTTGATTTGTATGCATTCTGCATGTAGTGTTTTTCAAATGTATTATTGCTGGATAGTATATTCAGGACTAAAAATGGCTCATGGGAAGTTGCATAAAGATTTATTCTTGACTGCATTCTATTGAACCTTTTATTACAAAGCAATTTAATCACTTTATGTAGAGTAATAAAAGATTTCTAAGTGATTTCCAATGCACTGTGAAATCTTTTGTTAAAAATAAAGCAACTTTCGAAGGGCTTCTGTTTCAGTGACAATGGATGATCATGATAATCTTTCTTACCAACCTGATTTTCTGACTTATCAACCTCAAGTTAGCTGCCGTCTGTGGTTGTTAAAATTCATTCTCATTTGCTTGGTTGGGCAATTCTTTGGTGTGTTTTTTGGAGTTGGGTGGATGCTGGGAATGCTGTCTTTTTTCCTACCCATTTCTCATCTTTACCTTGCCCTCCCCCTAAAGTATACAAACTGGCATTGGGTTGCCCATTTAATGACAGTGTCCATCTGGGTTAATATGTAAATTTTAGTAACAGTTTTTCTTAATGTTTAAGCATCATTTTGTAGGGCGAGGAAAAAAAATCCAGAAAAATAAAAGCCAATTTGTACATTATATATCTGTATATGAATACAGATATATACAGATACAATCATCTGATCAAAATTTAGTTGAAAATGCTTCATGTAAACCTATTAAACTGATAATGCCACTGCAAATTGTTGCCCATTTTCAAAGAAGATTTCAGAGAGCCCTTTAAAAAAAATAAAGATAGTTGCTAATGAAAAGCATTATTGAACTCTATTCAAGTAGCTATTTATAATACCAATATTTGATCTTTGTGTCCAGGGTCCCATGAGCCTATGTGGCATATTGATAAATATAATAAAACCCTCCTTTTCTCTCCCCAGCCATTACAACACAAGCTAGCATGGAGTTTCGACGGAAGGGGTCACAAATGTCCACAGACACCATGGTTTCCAACCCTATGTTTGATGCAAGTGAATTTCCTGATAACTATGAAGCAGGAAGAGCTGAGGCTTGTGGGACACTGTGTAGGATTTTTTGTAGCAAGAAGACTGGAGAAGAGATACTTCCAGCTTATTTATCCAGGTCTTAGAATTTTTTATTTTCCATTTATAGTTTTGACAGTAAAACACTATTGTAGCATGGCTTGGTAGGCTGAATTGATAAGTAGATGCTGGTCCGAGGTACCTATAAATGTCTGTACATGCTTGAAATTTGCTTGTTTTTTTTCCATTTTATTTGCCTTATCAAGACGTTTAAGACTTTAAGAAATTTCATTCTATTCTATTTGAATTTTATTAATTATGGAAAGATTTAGAAGGATCACAGTCACACATTTTTATTTAGCAGAGTATTATATACTATGGATAGTTCAGCTACAAATCTTGTCCTATTGGAGTTAATTTTCTGAAATTAGCAAACTCATAAACAAGTAAAAGCAAGAATAAGTTTCTAGGATAGAGGCACAGGTAAAAGATCTATAGGCATTCAGAGGAAGAAGCAGTACACACTTATTCAAGCGTATTTGGGGAAGAGTTACGGAAGAATGGATAATTGTGTTGGCTTTATAAAGAATGAGTAGTATTTTATTTTTTTTAATTTATTTTTTGCAGAACCGGGGGTTGAACTCAGGACCTTGCACTTACCAGGCAGGCACTTTTGCTCCTGAGCTATCTCCTGGCTTGGGTAGTATTTTAGAAAATCAGGGTGGGATGATTTAATCCAAATCTCTGGATAAGCATCTTTAATGGCTTCTGCTGTTTACTCAGCAGCTCAGCCAGAAACCAGGGAGTCATTTGAGACTTTTCCTTCTCTATCAACTTGTGTCTTCTACTTAATCCTCTTTCTGACTTCTCTTAGATTTTCTTGTAACTTCAGACTTTCTCACTTTTCTCCTAAATGAACTTTTTTTTTTTTTGTATTTTAGGCTCAGGGTCTTACTACTAGATCCAACTTATAGGGATCTGCCCATTTATAGCCTCCCAAGAGCTGGGATTACAGGTGCATGCCACCGTGAGTCTCAATTGCTATCTCAGCGCACCCCAGGGGTGGGGCTGGCAGAGCAGACCTGAGGATGGACACCCCCCGCCACACACACACACTTTAATGTGCTGGGCTATTTGACTGGCCCTCCTAAACAAACTTCTATTGGCCTCCTTTTTTTCTGCTTTGTTCTTCCTAACTGATCATTGACAAACTTCTATTGTCCTCCTTTTTTTCTGCTTTGTTCTTCCTAACTGATTGTTGACAAAGCTACCAAAATGAGGTTAATATGAGCCAGAACATCATAATAGATACTGGTGTATGTGCTAGGTTCTTAGAAGAAATTAAATTGATTTAGCAGAAAGAAAATTTAGAAATATATGGGCATGATAAAATGCATTCAAGGAACTACTCAAGGATATCTTAATCATATGCTCTTGGCTTTAAGTAAGAAAAAGTCTTGCAGTCACATTAAAGGTAGAAGGAAGAAGTTACAAGAAGCTAGTGATATTTAACAAAGTCTAAGATCAGGAAGTGCAGCAAGACCTTATAAAGAGTAGGATTCAACGATTAGGAATGTTCAAGCACCAAAACAACTTTTCTTTTTCTCTGTTTTTGTCTTCAAGAAGTGTTTTATTTTTCTCTCTGTAGATTATTTTCTTACTATAATATCCTTCTGCAACTTATTTTCAGATTCTTGGTGAGGAGTATCTGATGAATTATGTTTCTCTGGTCTAGTCAGCTCTCATTCTGAGGATGACTCCTGTAAAAGCACCAGAGGTCACCTCTATGGAGTGGACTCACTTTTGAGGAAGGAGACTATAGCCTATAGCAGTATCACAAGTGATATCAACCACAATAAAGTAGGCTATGGCCATGAGCTTTCTTTTTGGGCCATAATACTGGATGGTGGTAGTATGGCAGCAAAAGATTTGTGAGAGAGCAAATGAAGGATTTGATTTTGATTTGATTGCATTATAAAGTGCTATATAATTTTACTGTCACAGAATTTGTTGTGGTAATTCTGCCAGCTTATTGATAAGTACAGCAGTCGTTTATTTTGTGATTATTGCCTATATGCAAGGACTTTGAGTGACAAGGATTAAACTTTAAGAAGGTATGATAGACAAGAATCTTTTCTTTTTCTTAATTAGAAAAGATGATTTGTTTCCTACTGTATATGACTCTGAATTGTTTGAATTCTAGTAATCTTTTAACAGATAAGGATAGTGAAGTGTGGAAAAAGACTTCGAGATGACTATGTAGAAAATATAAATGATTATGAAAACTTTTGATTAGCATTTTATTTAATTTTTTTTTCTTGCTTTCCTAGATTTTACATGCTTTTAATTCAAGGTTTGCAGATAAATGATTATGTGTGCCATCCTGTCTTGGCCAGCATTATTCTAAACTCCCCTCCTTTGTTCTGCTGTGACTTGAAAGGGATTGATGTTGTGGTTCCTTACTTTATTTCAGCTCTTGAAACCATTTTGCCTGACAGGTAAGCTATCATTCTGTGCTATTGTATCAGCTGTCTAGTTTGGCCTGGTCTATTTTGATACTTCTTCGTTTCCTAATATGTCTTGTCTAGTTATTTTCATGATCCAAGCAGACTTAGACAATATTTACTGAGTACACAGAATATCCAAAACCATTTCAACTCTGGATGCCTTTAGTACTGATGTGTCCATAGGCTTTTCTGGTTTGTCTAGAGAGATCAGAACAAACCCAGCCATGAAGTCCTGCTTGTGGAAAGTATGCCTTTTTTTGGTGGTGCAGGGGATTGAAAGAAGAGCCTTTTATCCAAGCCTTGCATCTTATTAAATTTTTTAATTTTTTTTTCTTTTTTTTTCTTTTGAGACAGGGTCTTAACTATAGTCCAGGCTATAAGAACTTGGAAGAACTTGTGGTCTTCTTGCCTCAGGCTCCTCAATGTTGGTATTACAGGAGTGTGTTACCAGACCTGGATTAGGCCTTGTATTTTAAATCATGACACAGAAATCCCACTAAATTTTGGTTTGATTCAATAACATTTTAGCATAGATGATACATACATACATACATACATACATACAAAATGCTTACATTGTGAAAAATTGATGTATATGTTTGGCTGTAGTTAAAAATGTCCTTTGGTTCAAAAATACTAATAGCCTTTTATTTTTTGGCAGAGAACTCTCAAAATTCAAAAGCTATGTAAATCCAACAGAATTAAGAAGATCCTCCATTAATATCCTACTTTCTTTGTTGCCCCTCCCTCATCATTTTGGCACAGTCAAATCTGAGGTAATGTTTTATTAAGGTGTTTTTATATTCCATGTTTTGTTCTTGTGTGCTAATTTAAGTCAAACAGTAGTCTCATTTCAGGTGAATTAATGCAGTTCCTTGGTTCAGGTATTTCTTCTGATATACTATCAGCATGCCTTGGACTGTTATTTCAAATGATTGTGGGGCAGTGACATTTAAACACATGTTGAGTGAACTAGTGACAGACTCATCGGTGGCTAGTGTTAGACTAAGAGCTTTGCTTACTAAATGATCTGCTTTTTGTCTGTTCCCCCATGGGTATCATGCACCATGACAGTTAATGTGAAATATGTGTTTTTTTCCCTAGGTGGTCCTGGAAGGAAAGTTTAGTAATGATGACAGCTCTTCTTATGATAAACCAATAACTTTTTTGTCCCTGAAGTTGAGACTTGTGAATATACTAATAGGTGCCTTGCAAACAGAAACGGATCCCAACAACACCCAAATGATACTAGGTTTGTGGTCACAGCCTTTTGTAAATGAAAACTCAGATACTATTGGCCATTGGCATGCTGAGGAGGCAGAGATCAGTGATAGAAATTTAAGTCTAACACAGCTCTATTTAGGAGCAGAGACAAAATTTATTTGCTTTTTAAAAAATATTTATTTATTTGCTTTTAATGTTAAAAAAAATGTAAAGGACTGAGATGAGGGAAGGAAATCATTTCTGTATTATTCTTGGTCACTATTTGTGCTTCTGTTTCTTTCTCCCTGTGGCTGTCCCTTCCATTTTCTTACCCCCCCTTTTTTTCCTCTTCCTTCTTTTCCCTTTTATTCACTATTCTCTTCCTGCTTTTCCCCTGCTTTCAGACAGGTTCTTTTTCTTTTTTTTTTTTTTTTTTGTCTTTTTAAGACAGGGTTTCAGTACGCAGTTCAGGCTAGCCTTGAGATCACTTTTGTAGCCCAGGCTGGTCTCGTCCAATCCTCAGCCTCCCAAGTGCTGGGATTACAGGGGTTTGCCACCATGCCCAGCATGACAAACAGGTTCTTAACATTGTTTAAGTTGGCCTCAAACTCAAAGCAATCCTCCTGCCTCAGCCTTCTGAGTGCTGGGATTGTAGACAAGCACCACTATGCCTGGCTAGTCACTCTTTTATCTTTTCTTCTTTTCCTCTTCCCTGCTACCATTAATTACATGTAAAAAAAAAAAAAAAAATTGGGGGTGGGGTATAATTATGGAAGCTAGGTCAGCATCCTGCCAAGAAGAAATCGTGGAGTAATTGTTTTGTGGTTTTCCTCTTATTATTTCATCTTGCCTTCTTATACTGATTCTGTCTTAAATGTGTCTGCATCATTATGACCAGTTTTAGATCTCAAGTCTTCATCCCTTCACCACTTGATTGCTGCACCCATCTTACTGTATCTCTGACTTTTCATCAAAACCAAGGGTGTGATCCTAGGTGCAGGTACTTAGGATACACTAGAGAAATGAGTGGCATAATTCTTAGCATGAGAAAGTTTTTTATTTTTTTATTGCATTTTGAGACAGGGTCTCACTATGCAGTTGAGGCTGGCCTTGAGCTCACTTTTGTAGCCCAGGCTGGTGTCGAACTTGCACTGATCCTCCTGCCTCAGCCTCCCGAGTGCTGGGATTACAGGCGTGCGCCACCACACCCGGCCAGCATGAGAAAGTTTGATTGCAGAAAAACTTCACTTGACAGCAAAAAGTGGTGTTGATTGCATGATCTGCTTTTTTTTGTAGTAATTCTGTTGGAGCACAGTCATATTGATCTGTGGTTGCTTTTGGGCTCCAACAGGAAAGTTGACTAGTTGTGATTGTACAAAGTCTAAAAGATTTTGCTTCCTGACCTTTATGGAAAAAGTTTACTAATTCCCACTCTACCTCTAGTCCACTTCCATATTTAATTTCATTATTTCTCACTTCTTTTTCATCCTTATCCAGCTTAAATTACATGTTCCTGGGTTTGGCTATATAGCTCAGTGGCACAAGCATTTGCCTGGCAAGTGCAAAGTCCTGAGTTTGATTTCTGGTACCAAAACAAAAGAAAAAAACCTCATGATTAAATTCTGTGTTCCTGTATATCTGCGTAACTCAGCTGTCTGAGTGTGAATAGGTTGTAGCAAGGCTGGTTACCCTTTCAGACTTGTGACTGTAAATTTCAACTGACAGTTCTGGTTAATATATGTACTAATTACTTTTCTACTTCTCACACTGCACATCTTTAGTCTGTATCTGTCTTCTGCCTAGCTGTTGCTCTTGCTACATAGTTCATAAAAAAAGGTACAGGAGAATATCCCTCAGACACATACCTGGTAGTTCTTTTGACTCAGCCAGGATTTGAATTGTGTTTTATTGAGTGCTAGGTACCACCTATGACTCTGGAGTATAGAAAGGAGCAAAATGGACAAAAATCTTTCTGGTGATAGCAAGGGACAAACAGCACATAAGAGTTTATTCTCTGTTGTAGCTGGGCGTAGTGGCGCATGCCTGTAATCCCAGCACTTGGGAGGCTGAGGCAGGAGGATCACTGTGAGTTCGAGACCAGCTTGGGCTACAAAAAGTGAGCTCAAGCCCAGCCTGAAATGCATAGCAAGACCCTGTCTCAAAAAGCCGCCCCCCCCCCAAAAAAAAAACAGTTTATTCTCTGGGGAGAGAAAATGGATCAATGAAAGCAGATGGTGGTGGGTGGATGTGCCATCGGATAGAGGGCAGGGATGTTCAATTTTTAATAGAGTGCTGTGGCAGATATGCTGAGAAGTTGAGAAAGGGAGCAATGTGGATGCCTGGGATTGAGAGTATGCCAGTTAGAAAAGTAGAGGCAAAGTACCTGACGCAGGTGTATCCAAAGCAAAGTGAGGATGCCAGTATAGCCAAATGAAGAGAGCAGAGGTATAGACAGTGAGAGGTGGAGACAGAGGTACCTCAGCTTGTTAGAATGTTGCCCACTTGACCTATTTCTTGTTGCATTTGAAGATCCACACTCTTCTTTCCTATCTGATCACTTTCTCCTTCACTAGATTATTTATACTGGTGTAGGCATATGTCCTTTTTTTACTCTTCTGAAATACAACTTTCTGGATGCCTTACCTCCTTCCTCTACTCAGTGGTTCTCAACCTTTCTAATGCCATGACCCTGCAATACAGTTCCTCATGTTGTGGTGACCCCAAGCCAAAAAATAATTTTGGTAGCTACTTCAAAACTGTAGTTTTGCTATGGTTATGATTCGAAATGGCTTTAGGCAACCCCTGTGTTTTGGTTGTTCGACCCCCACCGGGGTCCAGACCCACAGGTTGAGAACCACTGCTCTACATATTGTCCCTGTTCTCTTCTTTTTTTTTGGTCGGACCAGGGTTCAAACTCATGACCTTGCCTTTGCCAGGCAGGCACTTGTGCCATGGAGCTATCTCCCTGGCCCCACCCCATTCTCTTCTACTCTGTAAATAAAAACCCTTTGAATTTTTACTCATTTTCCTTTTCTCTCGTTTTCTTTTCTGGGGCAGCATTTTTATCCCTACAGTATCACTCAGTGAACTCACAAGTTTCACATGAAATATCTCCCACTTGTCAGAACTAATGGAGTTGTCATTTTCTCACCTGGCCATGAGGCCTCTATCAAACCATACTAACCTGATTTTAATTTTATCTCGCTGGTTTTTCCTTTCTCCTTTGCTCCTTCCTTGTGACCTATCAAGTAGATATATTTGGGAACTTTCAAGCTCTGTTCTTAGCCCTCTTGTCAGTCCCATGGCTTCAAAGATTGTAAATACATTTGTTCTTCAACCTAAATATATTGTCTCAGTTCAGCGTGTTACTAGCTAACTATCTGGTTGATATCGCTACTTTGTAGTTTGTCTGTCTCCCACTTCTCTGCCCTAAATTTATTGCCCAACAGTTTAGGTGCTCATCTTGGTACATGGTTTCCTCATACGTACTAGATTATTCAAACAAGAGCTACAACTTATCTGTCTTTAATTCATTTCTTAATGGCCCACAATTAAGTCCACTCCTAAATTCTGTTAGCACTACTTCCAAAATACATCCTGATCAACCTTACCTTTTTACTTCTAGAACCCTTCTAAACTGTTCATCTTTTAATTACAGTTTTATCACTGCCTCCTGTCTGGTGTCTCTATTTCCTTTCTTGCTCCTTTAGCTTTTAACCTCTCCACTTGAGCCAGAATCAGTATTCTAAAGAATACATTTGATAATGTCAGTGTTTGCTCATTACACATAGAATAAAGTTCACATCCATTACCCTGACCTACAGAGAGCTGACATTGTTCCCTTTTTTGATAAGTTTGGTTCGGGGTTGGAGTCCACATTCATTGTCTCACCCCTGCACAGCAGAAAAGATACAGATGTGGTTTTTATTTTCTTTATTTCTGAAAGATCAGAAACTTACTTGTATTGCCAGGCGTGGTGGCACACGCCTGTAATCCCAGCACTTGGGAGGCTGAGGCAGGAGGAGTGTTGTGAGTTTGAGACCAGCCTGGGCTACAAAAGTGAGCTCAAAGCCAGCCTGAACTGCACAGTGAGACCCTGTCTCAAAAAGCAAAAAAAAAAAAAAAAAAAAAAGAAACTTACTTGTATTACCCTTGAAATTGAGATGCTTATATCCGGTCTTTCTTACCAATTAAGATGTATCAGGCAATGAGTGTATTTTATAAAGGTACAGTTTGGCTTTCCAGTTTATTTTAGAAAAATACAATTTTATTTTATTTTATTTTTTTATTTTCTTGCTTCAGAAGTTTTGTTTGTTTGTTTATTTATTTATTTTTATGGCCGGCTCAGCCTGCCCTGAGGGCAGGACTGGAGCAGCATGTGGTGCCAGGGATCGAACCACGGTCCCTGCAGCCGCCCAAGCTTTTCTAATCAGGCACTTTAGACCACTGAGCCATCCTGCCGGCCCCCGAAAATACAATTTTAAAACTTTAGGAGACAGATTAGAATTGAAGAAATTCTAGAGTATCTGTGTTGACCAACCTGGATTTTCTGTTAATTTTGAGGAGTTTCAGAAATGTTCATATTGTTTTGCTTTGTTTTGTTTGGTTTTTTTTCAGACAGGGTCTTGCTGTGCAGTTCAGGCTGACCTTGTACTCACTTTGTAGCCCAGACTGGTCTCAAACTTACAGTGGTCCTCCTGCCTTAGCCTCTTGAGTCCTGGGATTATAGGAATACACTACCACGCCTGTCCTGCATATTATTTCTATTCTTAATCTTATGAGCCAATTTAGTGTTCTTATATCTTTTATATTCATTTTCATTTTTGCTGTTGCAGGGGCAATGTTAAATATTGTTCAAGATTCTGCACTTTTAGAAGCTATTGGTTGCCAAATGGAGATGGTAAGATTATGACATGTGATCTGTCAGAGAATATCTATTTATGATTTGTTGACATTATTTTCCTATCTGTCCTGGTGATTTTTAAAGATGTTTTAAATCCAGCTCATTCATTCAAAAGCACTGTTTCTGAGACAGAATCATGGTGTATAGTTTAAGCTAGTCTTGAAATCTGTAGCCTAGTCTGGCCTCAAACTTACAGCAATCTTCCTGCCTCAGCCTCCTGAGTGCTAGTATTACAGGCATGTACTGCTATACCCAGCAGGACTTTTTTAAAAAAATATCTATTCTGAGATATTTTTTACTTATCAGTGCCTTGTTAGCTATACATCAGATCGCTGAGAATTTCTACATGACAAAAATTCCAGTTGAGGCCAGTGTTTATTTCTTGACTATGTCTATGTGCCTTTCTGTGCTGGTGAACTGGCTTGAATAATTGAAGACAAGCATTTTACTCCATCATTCCTGCCATCTCTGATAGATCGAAGGGTGCCTATAAGATCGGTGATCTCTTTCTAACCCCTTAGACCAAAGTTTACAGTTTCCTCAAAATACTAATGCTTCTAAATAGAAAAAGTTTCGCAGACATACAAGTACCCTTTGCTTCCGTCATCAAAATATGTGATCTTTATTACCAGAGTAGAGGCTGAAGAGTGGGGAAATTAATAGGATATGTTGAGTGAATATAGAATGGGAAGTTGCATTTATGTCTAGTAGCTAGCTAACAATAATTTACACATGTAAATATATTTCCATGGCAAAAGTGAGGGAAATTAGCAGATGTAACAGCTCCTTTCATATCATAATTTATTCTAACCATAGTATTTTATTGTGTTTTATATTATAACTATATTTTTTTTTTTTTTTTTTTTTTTTTTTTTTTTGAGACAGGGTCTCAGTATGCAGTTGAGGCTGGCCTTGAGCTCACTTTTGTAGCCCAGGCTGGTCTCGAACTCGCACCAATCCTCCTGCCTCAGCCTCCCAAGTGCTGGGATTACAGGCGTGAGCCACCACGCCCGGCTATATTATAACTATATTTTAAAGTTACTAGTTTTTTTTTTTTTTTTTAAGATTATATTCCTGTTTTGAAGTTTTGCTTGGGAGTCACATAGGGTTTTGTCTCTTTTTTTTTAAAGGACCCAGAGTCATTAGCTAGTGAGTTCTAGTAAAAACTGAAAAAGGTCCTGGGCTGGGCTTTTCTAAATAGTGCTGAAAAAGACCCTTTATAGACATCTGTAATTGTCAAATTTTTCATACCCTTCAGCAGAGTGTGTCTTTGTGTAAACATCATAACAATTTTAATCCATTGTTTTTTGTTTGTTGTCTGTATCATTATGTGCCATTCAGTAGGTCCATTCTATTTTATCAATAAAGTTTTTAATGATTAGTCTCTGTTTATACCTGTAAACTATGACATAGCCCCCGAATACTTGACATATTTTCATTTGACCAGGGTGGTGGAGAAAGTAACCTGAAGAGTCATAGTCGCACTAATAGTGGTATTAGTTCAGCAAGTGGTGGAAGCACAGAGCCCACAACTCCTGATAGTGAGAGACCTGCTCAAGCGCTCCTAAGGGATTATGGTAAGCTATATTAAAAAAAAAATCAAAATTTTACAGGATTACTTTTATTCTTAAATTTATAAAACATAAATTCTTAAATTTATAAAAGAAAATTTTAATGTACAAAATTAAAACCCAAAATTTTATGTACCTCAGTAATAGAGAGGATGTTAGTTTAAAAAACTAAGAAAAACCTCAAATTCTGAATTTTCAGCTATATAGCTTTTAGTATTTATCTTTGGGGTAGTTTATTACATTTATAGATGGTTGTAATGAGTGGCTAGGAGAAATTTCTGAATTCACTACCAGGTTTTGGAGATATGAATTAGATAAGATGTGGGCTGTGGTCAGAGCAGGGACAGTCTTAATGGAAGTGGCATCCATTGAGTGAGTGATTACAGCTCAGGAAAAAGTAGTGAGGATATTTGTAGTTGATAGGAGCTAGAAGGGTATCAATTCTATGTTAAAATTTATATATGTACCCTACTATATATATCATTCTCCAGTCACAAATTTTAAGCAAGAGTAAGAAAACATTTTTATTTTCTGCCTTGCCAAATAAAATACTTGGCAGCAAAGCATTATATCTATTCAGTAATGTCCTTTACCTTGGGCAACTATTTTATGGATTCAGTCCATTTTGGGTAACTTTATATTTTTATATACAAATATTAAGTAGTACATTGACCCTGAACTGAACATTTATTTGTTTAATTTAGTTCCTTACACATTAGTTTTTTAGTCCTCTGAGACTTAATGAGTCATATTCATGAACTTATTAGGCATATTTTTATGGTTTAAATTTGCATTGAATATTCTTCAGAGGATGTCAGCTAGATAAAGTAATTATAGTTTTTTGTTTTTTGGGGTTTTTTTTGGCCTGCTCAGCCCGCCCTCAGGGTGGTGTGTGGCATGTGGTGCTGGGAATTGAACTGCAGTCCCCTGTGCCAGCCTAAGCAGGTGCTTTAGGCTGCTGAGCTATCTCGCCAGTCCTATATAGATATTTAATATATATAAAATATTGTATTTATACAGTGCTCCTTAAGTTGTTATCTTATTCATTGTGTATGTAGACTTTCATATATTGTAGATTGAAAATTTTTCATTCTTTGTACACTTTTAAAGATGTTTGCATTACTGCATGTGTTCTAATGTTTGAAGTGATTATTGTTTGTTTCAGCATTTTGAACTGGTGTTAGTGAGCTCTGCTTGTAATGTTGTAAAATATTTATTACTAAGGAATCCAGATTTGTGTTAGTGTTGCATGAATGTCTCTCTTTAATGATCATTCCTTTTTCTGTTGTCACTGCCCTCTTTCTGATAGGATCCACAGGTATAATGTCCCTAAAGCTTCCTTTATAAATTCCATTTAATTTGTCCTAATCTCTTCTATTGTACTATTAGCTAAATAATAATGACTCAAATATAAAGTTGGAAGCCAAATAAAAGCTGGCTTTTTACTTAATATTTTTAGAACTGTTACAATACTTTAGAGAGTTACATGTTAAAATGGGTTTCAAAAGGCATTGCATGTGATTTTTGATGGTTTAAATGCTACAAGCAATTTCAACAGATGCTATAGTGTAATTTCCAGCATCTGAGAAGGCTGTGAAAATTGTTTTTTTTTTTCTTTTATAAAATCCCATGGAAATACTTGGTATCCTGTTTTTCCTCATTCTTTTAATAAATGTAACTCTATGAATTGTTAATTTAGAAGTTGTCAGAGATGTACAGCATTACGAGAATAATACTGAAACTACCAAGTCCTGTGGTTGTTTATGTGAAAATATGTGGGCTGGGAGCTAGGAGCTGAGTAGGTGCCTTATGCTCTGTCAGTCAGGCCTAGCTGGGGCTCAGGCCAGTGGGTGGGGAGCATAGCGCTGTGTGGGTGCCCATTGTGCTCACTGTGGCTGCTGTGGTCTGTGCCTGTTGGAATGCTGTGCTTCTTGTTACTAATGCTTAGTTGTTTTCCCTCCCTGTGGGATGTGGCATTGGGGTTATATCCTAGCTCTTAATACAGATTCAGCTGCTGGGCTCCTGATTCGCAGCATTCATCTTGTCACTCAAAGACTCAACTCCCAGTGGCGACAAGACATGAGCATATCACTGGCAGCTCTAGAGCTCCTGTCTGGCCTGGCAAAGGTGAGGAGGATAATCCTTTTATTTTAACTCAACAGGCTTGCACCATGGCTATTTACTCTGTATCTGTTGGCCCCTTGGTGTAGGAATTACAGTGTTGACCATACTGTTTGTACCAAATTGCATGAATTTGAGTCTCCAAGTGAACTTTTACAAAATGACTTGTACTTCTGTAAAATAGATTCACTTGACTATGGTGGCCTATTTCTGTGTGTTAGAGGCCACCCTAGAGTATGTTGTGAGTTCAAGGTCAGGCTGGACTACATAGAGATTCTGTCTCAAAAATTCCAAAAAGCTTTTAAAATTTAAAAAAAAAAAAAAAAAAAAAAAAGGCTGGGGACATAGCTCAGTGGAATAAGTGCTTGCCTGGCAAGTTCAATCCCTGGTACCACTGGGGGAGAAAGAAAAAGTTCAAAGAGTATGAGTATTTTTACTGTAAAATTGTAGAAAACATAATACTTGCTATTTATTTGCATGTAATAAATAGGATACATGTTGGTTTCATATAGAATGATTGTTCTCAAGTATGTTAGTTGGAATTATATCTGACTACTGTCTTTCATTATCAGAGGTAAGTTAAAATGGACTGTTCAGATGTCTTTTACAGCTATTCAGTTTTATGAAAGCTTACAGCTGAGTGGCTGTTCAATTTTTCTTGCATTTCCTCCCATTATCCCTCCTGTCAAGGTGAAATGCATGTACTGTAAAATTCACTATTTTTATATTATTCATCCATTTATTTAGTTTTTTAGTTGAGGTTTCACTTTGCTATTCAGGGTCGCCTTTTAACTTGCTAAGTTGGTGAGGTTGGCCTCCAAATTATAATCTTCCTACCTCTACTTTCTGAGTACCTGGATTACAGGCACATACTACCATACCTGGCTCAAAGTTAATCATTTGAAAATGAACAATTAAGTAGCAGCTAGTTGTTGCACATAGTGTTGTGCACCTGTCACCTCTCATTCTAAATGTTTTCATGATCTCAAAAGGAAAACTCTGTATCCTTAAGCAATGCTTTTTCAATACTTCCACCTTGTTCCCTGACAGTCTACAATTTATATATCTGCATCTACCCCCTCAGGATATTCTACATAAATGGGGTTATAAAATACATGACCTTTTGCAGGGCGTGGTGGCTCACGCCTGTAATCCCAGTACTTGGGAGGCTGAGGCAGGAGGATTGGTGCGAGTTCGAGACCAGCCTGGGCTACAAAAGTGAGCTCAAGGCCAGCCTCAACTGCACAGCGAGACCCTGTCTCAAAAAAAAAAAAAAAAAAAACATGACCTTTTGTGCTTGACGTTTTCATTTAATGCAATGTTTTTGGTTTGATTTCTTTTGTAGCATTGGTCAGTTTCATCACCTTTTATGGTTGATTAATGTATGTTGACTGTATATTCCACATTTTGTCCATTTATCATTTGATGCATTTGAACTGTTTTCATCTTTATACTTCTGTTGGTGTTCCTGTGAACATGTGTACATGTATTTATTTCATTACCAATTTTCAGTTCTTTGAGAGGTATATACTGAGGAGAGAAATTGTGTTGTATGTAATTTTTAGCTTTTTGAAAAAGTGCCAAATTATTTCCCACAGCTCCTGAATCATTTTATATTCCCACCAGCAATATGCTGTACAAGGGTTCCAGTTGCCAAATCTCACTAGCATGTGTTTTTTAATTAGTAAAATAACCAAAATTATCTTGCATGTAACATTTTGTTGAGAGCATCATATGAAACCAAGTATATAAAATACCTTGTAAACAATATACCCATACAAGGTGGTACTGGCTCAGATGACACAGGTTAAGCCATTGACAGAAAGTCTTAGATGGAACACTGTTCTGGAGCCATGCGACTAATTATAAAGGGTTCACTGGAAAGCTGTAGTAATCACAGCAGTTGTCTGAGCATTCAGGAAGCTGAAGCTGGAGGGTGGCGAGTTTAAGGCCAACCTGGGCTGCGTAGCAAGTTCCAGACCAGCTTGTAATATATGTATAGAATAACCTTACTTAACAAAACAGAAACAAAAAAAAACCAAAACCCCAAACCAATCTGTTGTTGAAATAGGCTTGGACTGTTAGATTATTGGACTGTTCAGAAGCAGATCATGTTTATATAAGCATTTTATTTCCTATTTTATTTTTATTTATCTTTTTAAAATCTTTTTTAATTTTAAAGAGTAAAAATAGCAGAAACAAAGTAACAAGTAAGAGTACAAGCCGGGCGTGGTGGCGCACACCTGTAATCCCAGCACTCGAGAGGCTGAGGCAGGAGGATCGATGTGAGTTCGAGACCAGCTTGGGCTACAAAAGTGAGCTTAAGGCCAGCCTGAACTGCATAGTGAGACCCTGTCTCAAAAAGCAAAAAAAAAAAAAAAAAAAAAAAAAAAAAAAAAAAAAAAAAAAAAAAAAAAAAAAAAGAGTACATATAGTACGGAATTTCAAAACAAAAGTTTAACAATCATTGCATTACATATTTTCATCATCAAATCAGTATAGGTCAACACATATAGGTATATAAAACTGATCAAACAATTAAACATTATCATTTTCAATAAACATTAATTTTTTTTTAACTCTTCCAAATGCATTTCGTATTTAAGTCACTCTTCTAAAAAAAATTATAGGGGCTGAGAATGCAGAAAGTGCAAGGTCCTGAGGTTGATTCTTTGTACTGCCCAAAATTTATTTATTTATTTATTTCTTATTTTCAGGCCTTACGCTAAGGAAACTATACAATATTTGCATATGTAGGTCTGGTTTGTTTCACATACTCTCAAGATACATCCATTTATATATAAAGTCTTCTAGTTTATCATTCCTTATAGCTGAGTAATACTCCATTTTATGAAAATACCACATCTTTTTCAGCCATTCTTCAGATGATGAGCATTTTGGTTGTTTCCAGGATTTGGCTATCACAAAATTGTGCTGCTATGAACATAGGTGCACAGATATCACTATGATATGATGAGGGGCTTTCTTGAGGGCAAATGGAGCTTTGTGATCTATGTGAAGTCTCTATTTTAACTCCATAGAGTATTTGCAATGGAGAGAACTGGCTACACTGTGCTATGTCTTTTGGAGGACAGCAAGTCAAGGAGGACATGTTTATGTTATCCAGGAGACTCATCAGGACAGTGAACTGAGTCCATAAATTTAGTAAATCGTTCAGTGTTTTACTGTGGGAACTGTATTAACAATGTTGATTCCCCTGTGCACTGTGTGCTCAGACAGCGTATGCTAGTATCAAAGTAAGGATCATGCTGTCCTGGCCTCAAGGTCCTTCGTGACCCCTTGAGCGCAGTAAACCTGAAAGATGAGATACAGTACTATTCATCACCCCCATCTCTGGACAGAAGACTAAGAAGTTAGAGCCATGTGTCATTCTCTAGCCACTGCTTGCGAGGCACACTGGCAGCTGGATCTGCAGTGTGGATATTATTTCATAAAGACTTTTAATAAAATCTTTTTTAAAAGGCAGAACTACCAATGAAGAAAGCCCCTATATAATAAAACTATTATCGTAAAAAAAAATTTAAAAACAGGCAAAGGATTTGAAAAAACTTTAATGAAGAAGATAAATAGGTGGTGACTAACTGAAGTACTGAAATATTTTAATAAAGAAAATAAGCAGGTGACAGACTGAATACTGAAAAAAAATGTTCAGTATCATTAGCTATTAGAGAAATGCAGGTTTTTTTTTTTTTTTTTAATTTCTCTTAAACCTCATTTATTTGTTTGTGTTATGACTGGCTCAGCCTGCCCTGGGGTGGGGGTGTGCAGCATGTGGTGCCAGGGATCGAGGAGTGGTTGCAGCACTTGCCTTAACCTTCCTCTGCAGGCGATTTAGATCACTGGCCTAAGAAATGCAATTAAAATCACAGATATTGTTACATATCTATTAGAAGAGCTACAATTGAATAATATTGGTGAGAAAGTGGAGGAGCTATTGATGATGTTAACTGGAATAACTATTTTAGAACACACCTTGGTAGTTTTCTAACAAGTTAAGTGTACATCTGTCTATGACCTAGTCACTTGTTTTCCAGAATATGAGAGTATATATTCATTCAAAAATTTGGACATGAATGTTGATGATGACATTATTTGTAATATGCAAAAACTTGAAACAATTCAATTGTACATTAACTGATCTGGATAAACAGTGGTATTTCCATGCAGTGAAATATTGCTCAGCCTATAAAAAGTAATACATAAGCAGTAGTACACAAAAATGTAGATAACTATGAAAATAATGTCAGGTGTAACAGGGGCCAGATCTCCCTGCTCCCAAGTCTATGCTATATGATTTTATGTAAACTTTAGGAAATGCAAGCTACTCGATAGTGGTAGCAGTATACAGTGCTTTGTGCAGAGCAGCAGTCTTTACAAATATGCTCATCTTCCCTTTCCGTCTTTGACAGGAATGAATAGGTGTATCCCATAAGTTCGAATTTTAGGGCATGAAAAACTATGTTAACATGAAATACAGTTTTTTTTTAAAATTTATTTTATTTATTTATTTATTTATTTATTTATTTATTTATTTATTTATTTTCTTGTTTCAGAACCTTTATTTGTTTATTCACCCATCTCTATGGCCGGCTCAGCCCACCCCGAGGGCAGGACTGGCGCAGCATGTGGTGCCGGGGATTGAACTGCAGTCCCTGAAACCACCCAAGCTTTCCCATGCAGGTGCTTTAGACCACTGAGCCAACCCGCCAGGCCCCTGAAATACAGTTTTAAGATTTGAAAATTGCCCTTTTTTGTGGTACTGTATAATAGAACATCTGAAGGTTTTTTTGTGTATATATATATATATAGATATAGATAGATACCGATATATATGCAACGCCCTTTCTGATGTATTCTTAGTGTACATGCTTTGAAATTGGTAGAAAAATTCCTGGCTAATTGCTTCTATTCCCCAAATGAACATATTCAGGTGAAGGTGATGGTTGATTCAGGAGACCAGAAGCGAGCCATCAGTTCTGTGTGCAGCTACATTGTCTACCAGTGCAGCCGGCCAGCTCCTCTTCACTCCCGGGATCTGCACTCCATGATAGTGGCAGCTTTTCAGTGTCTTTGTGTCTGGCTGACAGAGCACCCTGATATGCTTGATGAAAAGGTGTGCTTGTTTAGTCTTAAAACATTAAACAAAGAAAAATGTATGTTGGGAAAATATGTTTAAAAATTAATATCTACATGTAAAGGTACTATTACAAATTTTGAATTTATTTTGTAGATTTTAGTTGAAAATTTATTCTTGTGAGCACTACCTAACAAACTGTCATCATATATATATATTTGGTTGCAAATTAACAAAGAGAGGAAGTTCTTTAAAAGAGGTAGCTTTGCCTAATTTTTCTGAATTATTGAAACTATTATTGAAAGTTGGTAGCCTGGAGATACCTAGTAAGCACTTAGGTCATGTAGTATCAAAGCAATAAGGCCTGGCAGATGTGGTAGCACAGTCCCAGGATGCAGGAGGCTGAGGCAGGAGGATCTTTGGGAGTTCGAGACCAGCCTGGGCTACAAAGTGAACTCAGGGCCAGCTGCATAGCAAGGCCACCAAAACTGACCCCAAAAAAGTAGTAAGACCAATTGATTGTTAGCTTGTAAAGCCAGGTCATAACTTATCTGTAAAGATTGCTTCATTATAATTTCACTCACATTTCGCCATTTTCAAGTGATCTCGCGTATGTAATATACTTTTCCTGCTACTATTCCTTTTAGGGAAGCAAATGTTAATAAAGAATTTATAGTGAAAATGAAAGGCATCAATAATTGAGATCTGTATGTAATTTTTAAAAACAATGTTATTGATCAAGTTTAATCATTTTTGTCAC
The DNA here is from genome assembly GCA_004027025.1 of Myocastor coypus. Taxonomy (NCBI): domain Eukaryota; kingdom Metazoa; phylum Chordata; class Mammalia; order Rodentia; family Myocastoridae; genus Myocastor; species Myocastor coypus. Next base: position 34,591 of record PVJA010004568.1, read on the forward strand.
AGGCTTTAAAGTTATGTTACCAGAAATTGTTTAAAAACATTTACTACTGATGATGAGCTTCCCATACAGTTCATTTGTCTTAAACCACCCCAAATTTAGCTGAATTACTGTTGTATCTATTTCATTTGTCAATGGTAATTGTATAGGATTCTGTGGATGGTAAAATTGAATTGATTTTTTTTTTAACGTATCTACTTATGGATCATTCAGATTTAGTTGTTCCAAGGAGAAATTTAGAGAGACAGTATAAAGCATATTTTGTTACTGGAGCCCCATTAACCAAACATAATCACTGTTAGCGTTTTGATGGATTCCATCTGTTTTGTTATGTGTATTAGAAAAACTTGTCTACCTTTCTTGCTTTTAGGACTGCCTTAAAGAAGTACTGGAGATTGTAGAGCTGGGTATCTCAGGAAGTAAGTCCAAAAACAGTGATCAAGAGGTCAAATACAAAGGAGATAAGGAGCCAAATCCTGCATCAATGAGGGTGAAGGATGCTGCTGAAGCCACCCTAACATGGTATGAAAGTGGATACCAGGAATTATGCCTATCAGTTAGATGGGGTTAGCATTGATTCTTGCTGATTGTTCAGTATTAAGTCCGTCTGCCTCTGGGATATTTTGCCTCTAGAAAGAAAAAGGAAAGGAAATGCTCTTTTTTTGTACTTTTTAGACTAAAAGGAGTTTAGGACTGAGCTTGTGTCCTTGATTTTTTTGTTGTTGTTAATTGATATTAATACAAAGTAGATCATATTACAGCTGGAAAAGAACTTGAAGAAACTTACTATACTCTTTCAGTTTGATTGTTGAGTATAAAGATGAAATGTGTCTTGTCTGTGGCCAGATTATCAGATTTCTACTTCCAAGCTTGGTGGCTGTGGTCTCTGCTACACCATTTATATTACATATTAGAGATTCATTCGGCCAAAATTTATGAACTATTATGACACTGGTGATAGAATTGTAAAGATAGATCAGATTCAGTCACTACCATCTTTACCATCTGGTCCAGGAGGGAAGGTATGAAAATGAATTGCTGCAATATTAAATAACTAAATAAAAGTTCTAGAAGAGATACAAATAAAGTGCTGGGGAGGTTTTTTTTCTTTTTGGGGAACGGAGGATAGAACTCAGGACTTTACATTTGCCAGGCAGGCAAGTGCTGGGAAGTTGAAAAGAGGAAATAAATACTTCTAGATATGGAAATACTAAAGTAACAAAGCTAGGAAAAATGGTATCAGTCCCGGTGAGAACCTGAGGATAGTTTGAATTGTAAGCCAGGTTACACGGCATTTAGGAGCACCAAGACAACTGTGTCAAGCTCTCCCCCCCTCCCCTACTGCTGTGTAGTTCAGGCTGGCCTTGAACTCATGGAAGTTATTATCCTCTCACTTGCAGGGATCCTTGTGCCTCATCCTCCCAAATGCTGAATTATAGGTGTGTACCACCACACCCAGTTTTACTGTGTGAACTTTTTTTTTTTTTTTTTTTTTAAACTTTGTGAAGTATTTTATAGGTACAGAAATGGAAGCAGAGAGAGAGATTGGCTTCTTGAAAAAGTAGTAGGGAAAGTTGAAAGAATTTTGTGTTTGGCAGATAGGTAAAGATAATAGAAAAAGCACAGGAATACAGCTGAGGCACACTTCAGGAATGAAGGGAGGAGTTAAGTGGAGAAAATCACATGTAATAACAGGAATGATGAAAAGGTGGTATTTATTAAAGCATAAACATGAGTAAAGACCCAGAAAAAAATACAATAGCATAAAGAAAGAATATCAAGTAGTCTATGTTGGCCTTTTTGGTCTTATTAGTGGTCAATACTGCTTGAAGATGTGTATGTAAGTCAAGATCCCAGTGCCTTTGCAATTTCAGTGATCTGTTGCTTACTTGATGTGTATACAGTGGATTTCTTCATGTTCCTTATGGGCTCAGGTCTTTGAAATTTTTAGAAAGATGCTTGATTTAATTGCATTGTGTTTAATGCTGGACACTAAGTGACTTCATGCAAGGTTTCCTAGTAGCTAGAAAATGTGAATATGAGTAGAACTCCTGAATTATGGGCTTATGCAGTTGCTGAGTACTAGTTAAAAGACAAGACCACAGATAGGCTGGGATAGCCTCAAAGTATCTTTGAACTAGGATTTGATGTTTGCAGTGAAGAGGAAGGATATGCAGGGAAATCAGAAGGATGTTTCTTTCTGGGAACTCTTCATTATACAAAAGTATTTGCTCCATCCTAGCCTGGATGGGGTATTCCTGTGAGAATATGGTTACCAGTGAGGGTTAGAGATGTACTCAAAGTGAGTAGGGGATTCTAGAGTCCTCCCCAAACTAGATGGCAGTTATCTAAAGGGTGCTTCTCTTTTCTGCTGCTAGTCTTCTGCTGGTAGCTCCATACAAGGTATCTCTAGTTTCTGGCTTTGAAGAATTCTATCATTCTATCATTGGGGAACATTTGTCCCCTACCAAATTTCTGTGCTCTGTTACAGTTGTTGTCTAATGTCAGTATTACTACTGTTTTTTACTTACAGAAACAGAGAACTTAGCTTTTTTCTGACTTACATTTCTGCCATTTCCTATATGAGGCTAGCAGCTGTGGTAGGCCTTATTTTGTAAAGTATTCCTGCCATTCCTTCTAATCTCACATAGCATCCTAGTGGAGCTCTTCCCTGTTTGTCTGATTGTCTTGTTTTCAGTCTTTTAATCTTTCTTGACTTTTTTTTTGCGATACTGGGGATTGAACTAAAGACCTTGTGCTTACCAGGCAGGTGCTTATGCCAGATGAGCTATATCCCTGGCCTCTTAATCCTTCTTTAAGGGCCAGTCAAGGGGCACGGCGGGATGGCTCAGTGGTCTGGAACGCCTGCTTGGGAAGGCTTGGGCGGCTTCAGGGACCACGGTTCGATCCCCGGCACCACATGCTGCGCCAGCCCTGCCCTCGGGGTGAGCTGAGCCGGCCATGAAAATGAGTGAATGGACAAGCAAAGGTTCTGAAACATGAAAAGAAGATTAAAAAAAAAAAAAAGGGGGGGCCAGTCAATTAGCTCAGTGGATTAAAGTGCCTGCACACAGGTGCAGCCCTGCCTGCCTTGTAAGCGCTTCCTCCAATCTAGTAATAAGACCCTAAATACCCTATAGATCTTTCCCTAAAATTAAAAAAAAAAAAATTAAAAATCCTTCTTGGTCATCTTGCATTCTACTACTACATTCAGCATTCTTAGGCAGAATTTATCTTATTGCTTAAGTGATGGGAGAACTTTTGAGTAGAACTCTGTTCCCTACCTTGTTGCCTGAATTTCTTGGTCTGAATTTCAATGTGACAATCTGATCCTGTCCACCATTCTTCCCCACACACCTCTCAGATTTTTGACCACTTGTGACTGTGAATAGAGCATGCTTATACCTGCTTGTGCTCCTCTTGTGTTTCAGGACTTCTTCATGTTCCCTTGCTCTCATCTTCCACTGTTCAGTGCATGTATCATGGTACTGGGGATCAAACCCAGGACTTTGTGCTTGCCACGCAGGCACTTATGTCACTGAGCTATGTCACCAGTATGTGCTCATTCTTTTTGATCCTATCATATAGCATGAAATTCTATACTGTCATTATATTTATACTATATAATTATGTACAGTTATATATATTTATAGTTATATCTATATTTGATACATGCTAATATTATCTTCCTGGTAGAAGCCACATTTCTGTCTTTAGTAAACCTCAAAAGTGCAGCCTACATAGAGACAGCTGTGAAATAGATAAGCTGCTTGGATTTTTTTCCTGTTGGTATTATAAGTTAAATACAGAATTAAGAATCTTGGAAGTCAATTTGCTGTCCTTTATGGTGTTGCAAAGCATAACACTCAATGATGAGGGAAAAGCAGCTGAATTTATTGAATATTTTGAACAGGGAAATGGTAGTGGGACAACAGAAAAGGAACATTACACACTGTGCACATATATTAGGCTTTCAGGCTCAAGAGCAAGAGAGAACCAAAAAATAGTCTTGGATTATATAGAACCCTCCCAGGCTTAGTGCCCAAGCTCAACTGTGTGGAGGGGAGTGAACTCCTCTGCCCCCAGTTTTCTCGATATACTACTTTTTTTCTGGTCATTCTTAACTGTATGTAGAATGTATTTAGTGTAGTGTAGTATAATATAGTGTAGTGTGTGTGTGTGTGTGTGTGTGTGTGTGTGGTGTGTCTTCTGAGATAGGGTCTTGCTATGTAGTAGAGGCTAACCTTGAACTAACTTTGTAGCCTAGCCTCCCAAATGCTACAATTACAGGTGTGTGCCCCCACATCTGACTATATGTTACTCTTTTGCAGAAAAGTCTCACAGTATAGCTTGGGGCAAACCCCCTATGCTGAGGATTGAACCCATAAAGAACATAGATATTTTTACTGTCTAGAAAAAAAGGATTTCACACCAAATTTGAATTAGAACAAGTGGCAGTTGTGTACACCTGTAATTCCAGCACAGGAGGCTGAGACTAGAGGAATGCTGTAAGTTTGAACCCAGGGCTTTATATATCCTAAGCAAGTTCTCTACCATTCTGCTATACCCCACTACCACAAATTGGTATAGATTTCACAGGTAGATTACTGAATAAAGAACTCTAGACAAGATCTGATGACATTTAAAATTTACAGACTACTACATTTTCAGTAAAATGTAGAGACTGCATTGGGTTTTTGAAAACGTAGTTACTGCAGTAAGTCACCGAAATTTTGAATTTTTCCATATGTTTATCTTTCATCTATCATTCATCTTCTATCCTTATTTATTTGTAAATGTTTGAATATGATAGAGATATTTCTTAATGTAAGACTTAGGTCATTGCTTTGTCTTTGTGTGTGTGTGTGTGTGTGTGTGTGTGTGTGTGTGTGTGTGTGTTGAGGCTGGGTCTCAGTGTACTTCATCCTTGCCTCAAACTCTTGATTGCGTCCCATGTGCTTCCAGGCATGTGCTACCATAGCCAAAGTAGTGCTTTCAGTCCTTTAAATCTTAGCTCTACTGATATGTTTTGGTCAGCTGTGATTTCATGAGTCTGTTCTATGTATTCTAATCAAAGACATTGATAAAACCTGTGGAATACAGATAAATTAAAGAGCATAGCAACAGAGAATTTCCTTCGTGTTCACAAGATTTTAAAATCTTATCAAGTTTAGCATGACAAAACTTGTCTTGATTTTAGTTACCTGCTTTTCTAATCTAGTCCCTGTCAAGAAGAAAATGTTGGGGGCTGGGGAGATAGCTCTGTGGCACAAGTGCCTGCCTGGCAAGTGAAAGGTTATGAGTTCAAACCCTGGTCCCACAAAAAAAAAAAAAAAAAGAAGAAAATGTCATTAGGCTAGTATGAGTTCATCTACTTGCTCCTTTTCTAGCAGTTTATTTGATAATACAGTAGGACCTCAGTTCACCACTTTTGTTTGCAAATGGTTTGATTTACAAACATTTTGGTTTGCAAACAGAAGAGTTTGGCATAATTTTGTTTTTGTTTGAAGACTGCATTGGTTAACAAACACCACTGGCTGTCTTTCTCACACAAACACAAATGTAGCTTTTCCAAAATGATAAATTAAATTTGTCAATTGAGGTTCCACTTATCTTAGCATCTTAACTGTAATACCACAAATTCTCTTGCCCTTTGTGACATGCATCTCTGTCTCATTTTAGAAAACCAAAGCCATACTTCCTCATTGCTGATCTGGTATTTCTTCTGTCTTGTACAAATCACTACAGATTTGAATTCCTGGTAGTTCTTAGGCTGGCCTACAAGAAGAAAAACATCAATTGAATAGTGTTGCTTTCTATTATCAGAGGTCTTTGATTGAAACCTTAAAATGAGAGAGGAAGAGACATCATACATGTTTTGGATTGAGAGGAGTAGTGTTGCAGTGCTTTTGTTTTCCGAATGGCATTCATATGTAAGCCTAGGGGATTTTAGAATCACAAGGAAAATCCTTACATTTTAATTAAAGGATGCTTTCACTCTATGCTTCATTCAGTTCCTTACTATAAAAGGGAATAATGCCATGACCTACCTCATAGAGTTGCTAGGAAACTACACAAAATAATGTGTATAAATTATCTAAAACAGTAACTGCAACAAAGTACAAACTGTGAGTTCATTGAAAGTATGTAGAAATCATAAAACATTTCTGAACATTGAGATTTGATGAATTAAATTCCACTTTATAAAGCATTTTTTCCAAATAGGTTTACATTTAATTATAATAGTTCTTTGCTATGTAACAATTGTTGCTTTAGGTTCTTCATGTATAAAATGAAGATACCTCTTCATGCTCACACAATAAGCTAGTTTCTTCCTCTTAACAATTACCTAACTCTTCTGAACTTGAATTTCCTCATCTAAAAAGTGAGGCTGTTTGGCTCACCCTTGGGCCTCCTTTAGTCCTGTAGCTAGTGTAAACCTAAACCATAATGGAGCACAGAAGCAGCTGGAATTACAGGTGTGCATCACACAAGCAGATTTTTAAATTATGTGTTTAGAAACCTCATAATTTGGAAGTGATTAGTCATATTCTCTAGGTAGCAAACTAAGAAAAATTTGCTTGCAAGCAGTTCAGTCTCTATGGGGTGGTGTTGGGGTGGGTGCATGGACGAATGGAGAAAGTAGGAATGGCAAAGGAAGGTACAAAACTGTATTTGCAACAAAAGTACTCTAGAGCTGTCTTGACCCTTTAGTATTCTGTCATGCTGATGTGAAGTTCTGAGACTATAACCTCATATGGGCCATTCCTTGGATGTGCTCCACCCCAGAAATATGCTATGTTCCTGAGTGAGCTATTTCTCATTGGCTGAGAGCAGTCCTGGAGAGAGACTCAGCTGAAAGCTGTGGTCACCATCTCTACATTTGGGGGAATGGGCCTCTCAGTCTTATGGAGGGCAGTCAGGACAGTATGTCATAGGTATTCACTATGAGGAGTAAATCTGACTTGTGAAAAAGAAGCATAGCTAGGGCTGATTAAAATTTAAAGTAGAAAGACATCTAAGTGCATGAGGTAAACATAAGATTTTGCTTTAGGAATTAACTGTTCTCCATTCCATTCTCCATAGTATTATGCAGTTGCTTGGTGCATTTCCTTCACCCAGTGGTCCAGCCTCTCCTTGTAGTCTGGTGAATGAGACCACTCTTATCAAATACTCCGGGCTGCCAACCATAAACAAGCATAGTTTCCGATACTTTGTCTTGGATAACAGTGTCATCCTGGCCATGCTGGAGCAACCCCTTGGAAATGAACAGAGTAAGTTATAGTCCTTCAAGTCTTCTCCGCAGCTAAATTAGTTCATTCATCATTACTGTAAGGGAAGATTCTAAGTTATGTGTTTATCTTAGAGGACTTAAGAGTTGTATCACAACATTTAAGGGATAGAAGGTCAATAAATAGGAAATATATAGTAAATAGAATGGTTTAAACACTATAAGTATCTGAAATATTAGATTGTGGCTCTATAGTTTTACAAAAAGTCTTAGTGAGATATTTTATGTTTACTGTGTGTAAAAGTTGTCACTTCCATTGTGAACTTCAGATCCTATCTCTTTACTCCCTTGTCATCATTCCTTGTTGTTTCAGTTATTGCCACCCAGAGTAGAAATCTGAGTAGTCATCTTTGCTTGCTTCTCCTGTTATAACTCCCTTATGTAATTAGTTTTCAAGTTTCTACCTCTCTAGAGACTCTTTGACACTTTCTGTATTCTTCCCAGAACATTCAAATGCAGGAATTTATTGTTTCTTACCTAGATTATTATAGCTCCTTCCTACCTGGTATGATTCTGCCCTTGCCACTTCAACATTTGTTTGCCCTTACCTCTACCCTATTTGTTTCCACCATAGTACTAAACTTCAATTACAAATTGATCTACTGAAAACCCTTCAGTGATTTTTCCACTGACACATGTACTGTTTTCCTCCTTTTCCTACCATGATTTACCAACTGTTTCAAGATACATGATTACCACTGTTCCAAGTTTTCTCTGATAATAATTGGCATCTGCCAGTTTGTAAAGATAGACTATTATTGCTGGGAATATGAAGGAACATGAAGGCTACAGAATCTGTGGGCATAAATGGACTGAGAGAATCACCTCTTGTACAGTTCCCTCATTTATAAATGAAGAAACCCAGAGCTCAGAAAGGGTGTGTGACTTGTCCAGGGTAACTTGATAAGTACATGGTGTAGCTAAGATTTGAACTCAGATTTTCTTTTTTTATTCTTTTTTTAATCAGATTTTGTTGGTATGTTTTAGAAATGTGTAATGATCACATTCATCCTAGAGAATTTGTACCTATACATGATATAACTTGGGTTTTTTTTTTTCTCCTACCCTCCCTTTAACCCCCTCTTCCTCTCCCCATTTACAAAACTTTTTTTCATGTTTTCCTTTTCTCATTTTTTATTTTGCTTTCCCTTCTTTCTTTTCCTTTCCCCCTTTTTCCCTGTTCTCTTCCCCATTTGAATATTTTCTTCCTGTTTCATAGTACCTGTCACACATTTTAGTCCTTCTTTACACTTTCAGTTTCTCACAGCAGAGAAATAATGTAGTATTTACACATGTGTGATTTATTTTACTTATGAGTGTGGGCTCAAGTTACATCTATTTTCCTTGACAAGTCTTGAACATATCCTTTATGGCAAAGTAGTACTCAGTTGTATTTAAAACAAAACAAAAAACCCAAAAATACATCTTCTTTATCTGTTCACCAGTTGATGGGCACTTGGGTTATTTCCAAGATTTGGCTGCTACTAACTATGCTGCTATAAACATAAGTGCATATGTTGTTATGGTACGATGCTTTTATACCCAGGAGGGGAATAGCAGGGTCCAGTGGAACTGCTAGTCCTAGTTTATTGAAGAAACTCCACACTGATTGCCACAGTAGATGTACCAGTTAGCACTTCCGCCAGCAATGGAAAAGCATTTGTTTTTCCTCACATATCCTCTAGCATTTGTTATTGAACCTAGTTTTTTTTTTTTTTGTGCGGGGGTGCTCCTCAAGATGGGGCTGGTGCAGCATATGGTGCTGGGGATTGAACTGCAGTTCCTGCATGCTTTCCTACACAGGCATTTTATATCGCTGAGCTATCTCTCTGGCCTGAACCCAGGTTTTTTATGCAAATTACTATCCCTCTCTGGTTTTGTTTCCCACAATCGTAGGATTTGCTAAGTGATTAAGACTCTTGCCTTTGCAAGGGTGAACAGTGTCTTAGAGTCTGTTGCAAATGTTGCTTAGTGTGAGTAGGATCTCCTAAATCCATCAAATGAAAATGAGATATTGTTTTAGAATTTGGGATAAAAGAGCGCAACCCCATATGTCCATCATGTTGTAGTAGGTTTTAGTGACTTTAGAATGAGGTCATTTTACTGTTCATCTCAGGAGTGTTGGTCCTTAGCCTTTTCTGTAAGCATCTTCTTCTCTATTCCAGACCTGGCACTTACTTAGTTTTCCCTGGTCTGTGCTCATTATTTGTGATGGCACCTTCTCAGGTATATGCAAAAATCTTAGCGCCTCGAGGCCTTCAGGTGTTTTTGGTCCTTTCCCAGGATTTTTAGGGCTCTCCTACTCTTATTCTGAGTAATTTCATTGCATAGAAAATCTACAAAAATATAAATAAGTGGAGTTTCCAAGGATACTTTAAGAATTTATTATAATGGTTAATAATAAGATATGAGAGAAATTTGAGCAAAGTTGATTCTGACACTGAAGATAAAAGAAGGTCATAAAAATCTTTTCAGGGCAGAGATTTGAGTCTCTGAAGAAGTCTATCTTGAGTCTTTACACATACCCCTTTGCACTGAACTTCTATTTGGAGGAAACAGGGCCTGCCTGGACAGAGAGTGGCACACAGAGATATTGGCCAGAGTAACATTAACACTGCATATAGCTTTTTTCCAACAATGAAAGAGTAGAACTGTTTTCTAGGATAGCATGTCCCAAAAATGGATTTCACCTACTGGAGATAGGTGAGGTGATGTTAACTGAACTTGTGGTGAACATTATTTTATTATGACTTTAAACACTCTAAGGTACATAACATGTGAAAATTATGACTTCTAATTTATAGGTTCACTTTTTCTTTTGAAAATAAATTTAGGTTATTAATAGGGATTGGCATGAACTAAGACAGTAATATTCATAGTACTGTAGTTGGATATGACAGAAACTACAAAGTGGGTAGAAAGGTTTGAAGTATAGGAAACACTTGGCCTAGGGCTTTGATTATATGAGCTCTGAAGTTAACAACAGGTGTATTATAAATGGTGGTTGTCTGAAATAACAATTTTTATAACTTTTTTATTTTATTCTAGATGATTTTTTCCCCTCTGTCACTGTTCTGGTCCGGGGAATGTCTGGAAGACTTGCTTGGGCACAACAGCTTTGCCTTTTACCCAGAGGAGCAAAAGCAAATCAGAAGGTATCCATCAGAAGATACAGGGAAGTGATGAGTGTGTGTGCATGTGTTTGTGTAGTTGGGTGAGTTAAAGGATGTAAGATTCAAGTGTTGGCACATACCTGTAATCCCAGCACTTAGGAGGCTGAGGCAGGAGGTTCACCAAGAGGGCAGAGGCCAGCCTGGGCTGTATAGTGAGTTGAAGACTAATATGGGGATTGACCAGATGGCTGAGCAGTCTAAGGTGCCTGCTTAGGCAACTGCAGGGACCACCGTTCAATCCCCGGCACCACATCCTGCACCAGCCCCACCCCCCGGGCAGGCTAAGCTGGCCATAATATAAAAAAATAAATAAAGTTTTTTTAAAAATTTAAAAGACTGGGGCTGGGGAGATAGCTCTGAGGCACAAGTGCCTGCTGGGCAAGTGCAAGGTCGTGAGTTCGAACCCTGGTCCCACAAAAAAAAAAAAAAAATTTAAAAGACTAATACAAATTATACAACAAAGTCTTGTCTTAAAAATAAAAAGCAAAAAACAAAATAAGGTTGTATAACATTCCAGTAAAAGTCACAAATAAAAAAAAAAATTCTCATTGTTGGCAAGGTCCTTAGTCCACACCAGAATCAACTGTGGAGCTTAAAATTCCAAATCTACTAAATTACTCTTTAAAGACATCTTGAAGGCAGATGTAGTTTGCAAAAGCTTTTCGTGTGATTCTGACACTCATTTGGGAATAAGGACTACTATTCTGAATAGTGGCTCAGAGTTTTCAATGTAATTTTTAGTATAATAAAAGTCACAAGGGCTGGGGCAATAGCTCAGCAGTCTAAGCGCTTGCTAGCAAGCAGAAAGACCCAAGTTCAATCCCTGGTACCGCATGTCATCAATCCTGGCCCAGAAACCCCAGGCATGCTGAGCCAGCCACTGAGACCAGGTGTGGTGGTACACACCTGTAATCCCAGCCCTGTGGAGGTTGAGACAGGAGGATCACTATGATTCCAAGCTGTATAGCAAGACCCTATACCAAATAAATAAATTTAAAAATAAAAATAAATCACAAATATCTATCATATACGGTAATACTTTGACCAAGCCTTTTGATGTTTTTAGCAATAAATCTTAGTTCCAATTAGTTTATATGATATTTATTCTTGTGTAATTGGCAGTACACTATATAATTTTTAATATAGTGTGTTATTATAAATCTTTTATGATGTTTATAATTATGAGAAAATTGGAAAATTCAGACAATAGAAAAATTTTAAATCACCTGTATTAGCTTTCTACATGGAGATAGCCAACTTAATAGTGAATTTCTTTCTTATATTTCATTTTATGCATAATAACATTTAAATAGGATTTGAGTTATTTGCATATTATTTTCACTACATTGTATGCTTGTATTTTTTACTAAAGTTATTTTTAAATAGGACAATAAAATTTTTGTAGCATTTAAGAGACGCCTTAAATGTGGATTATGAGCACGCATTCCCCCGTGCCACACACACACTCTTTCTCTCTCACTCTCTCTTCTCTCTCTCTCTCTTTCTCTCTCTCTCTCTCTCTCTCTCTCTCTCTCTCTCTCTCTCTCTCCCTCTCCTGTAGTCCTGGGGATTGAAGCAAGGATCTTTGCATTGAGCTACATAGCCAGTCCTTTTTGTTTGTTTGTTGTTTGAGGCAGGGAGTAGCCAGGCTGGCTTTACACTTGCTACCATCCTCCTGCCTTTGTTTTTGAGTCAGTCTCAGTAAGCTGTTAATTTGCCTAGGCTGGCCTCACATTTATGATGTCTCTGCCTCAGCTTCATAGGGTGCTGGGATTACAGGTATATGCCATTATACCACACTGTGAAGTCTTTTAGTAACATAGATGTCTGTGTCATGTGAGCTGCCTTATCACTTGACTGTATCTTAGTTGTATTTTGGTGACATGACACAATTCACATTTTGTTAACAACTCTGTAAACCTCTTAAGTTAATGTTGATTGCTTATAGGGTAAGGAAAGATACTAAAATGTATGGATGGCTTAGTTACATACACATATTAAAGTAGGGCTTTATAACCATGAGGACCTAGTTTTAATGTCCATATTCTCTTAGTTAATTCATCTATGGTTCCAAAATTGAATTCATGTTTTAGGAGTACTGACAGCACCTGAACTTGTACTGTACTGCATGAAATGATTTGAGACCTATTAGAGAACCAAAAGTTTCAACTTTTAAACCTTGAAATGCCTCATCCATTAGCTTAGCACTGAATGTGGGAAATTCAGGCTGGGCAGTGGTATGCCTCACTCATTCATGAATCATGATATCTATAGTAAGTTAGTGAATATTTTTAAGAAAATAAAGCTGAGTATGTAAGTATACAGATTGCCTGCTTTTACCATGACCTATATAGCAGTTGCAGGTTCTGAGTTTTGTTTTTTGTGGGCTTTTTTTTTAAAAGATTTCGAGTTTTTATGACATGAAATCTTAGGAAAATACAGGCATTGAAGTGGACTAGAGAAATACACGTCATTACTCATGAATATTGATTCCTATGTAATATAATGTTACTTGTATTATTTTAACAGCTTTTTGTGCCGGAACCTCGTCCAGTTCCTAAAAATGATGTTGGATTTAAATATACTGTGAAACATCGGCCATTTCCTGAAGAGGTGGACAAGATTCCTTTTGTGAAAGCTGATCTGAGCATTCCAGATTTGCATGAAATTGTCACTGAAGAAGTAAGATAAATTGTTTTTACCTGTTGCTAAGGAAGATGAATACAAACTTCAATAATGTCTGTGGTCAAGGCATTGCTTTCAATGTATAGAAAGTACTTGTATCAAGTTGAGTATAGATTGTAGCTGACTGATCAGAACTAGACCTTTCTGAGAGTCAGGGTCACTGGCTGCTCAGGTTGTTCCATGATAGGCTTCACTAGTGCAATGGCATGATCAGACTTTAGTATGAAGGGTATTTAGAAGGGAGACAAGTTCAGAGAGTATCTTAACAATCCAAGCAGGCGAAAGGAAAGACTATATCACTAAAAATAAAGAGTATTATGGAAGTAGACCTAGGTAGTCTTAGGTAAAGGAATGAGACAAGCCAAGAAATTTTAGGTTTTGATCTTTAGTGACAAAGATATATTGAAGATTTAAGAATTGATGGGTCAGTGTGTGTCACATGAAAAAACAGAGCAGAAATGGAGAACTACAGTCTCATGCTGGAGAGATCCAGGAGAAGGAGGAGTAAGAAAGGGTTCTGGATTTGGAGATCAATTATGCCTGACTTTTGAGATCAGGTGCAAAGAAATGTAAAGTGGGAAACAGAATAAGAGGTTGGGGATTGATCTATGAGTGAGAAAGTATGAATATTAAGCACCCTATTAGAAGTAAGGAAGACAATAGAGAATACCATTAGGAAGTAGCCTAGCTGAGGAAAGGCAGAGTTAGTCTTTTATTTACATTAAAAGATGGGAGAAATAGTAAATGTTTATTGTTTGAATGAAAGGACCTCATGAAGAGAGATCAGCTAACTCTGAGAATTACGTGTAATAAAGACAGTGGAGTCAAGAGTGATTTTATGTAGAAAGAGGATACTTCTTATAAGACAGGAGAGGATCAGAGAGTAGATAAAGATTCAGGGACATTTTGAATGGAAAGAAAGGAAATAGGAAAACCTTACATAAATTTCAGCCTCAGTTCTTACAGTGTACAAGAGGATCAACAGTAGTTCTTAAAATTATCAGACAGACTTGACTAGGTTAAATAGCATCATGTGTGGTAAAGTTGTTTTAACTATTCACTTCAGGTCCTTGGGATCTGAGTACATAAATGAATAACTGGAGTGGTGTAGACTTGACTGAATTAGGAATTTGGAAGGATAAAATATAACACAGCTATGGGCGTGATGGCACACGCCTATAATCCTAGCACTTGGGAGGCTGAGACAAGAGGATCAGTAGTTTGAGAGCAGCCTGGGCTATAAAAGTGAGCTTAATGCCAGCCTGAACTACATAACAAGTTCCTGTCTCAAAAAGACCAAAAATAAAACAAGTAACACAGCTATTTTATGTACATAAAGAGAGGGCATTAAAATGTTAGGCTTAGTTAGGAAGCAGAAGAATATATTTAAAAGTAGGAGGGGTTGAGTGCCTTTCACTAATGTAAAAGAGAGGCCCAGGGAGTGCAGGAAGAAAATTTAGGGTTAGAGAGGAAATTTCAGAGTTGCAGCTCTTGAAAGTAGTTCACAGGTGACATTTAAGATGTGTTTAAGGTTGGTCATTGTGGTGCAAGTTTATAAACTGAGAGGGAAAGGCATGAGGATTACAAGTTCTCGTTCAGCCTTGGTGGTTTAGTGAGACCTTGTCTCAAAAATAAATAAAGGGATAATGATATGTGTAAAGGCCTGGGTTTAGTCCTTAGTATTCTATTCCCAGAAAAGGGCTCGAGGTAGTCAGAATTATGAAGGTTGAAGTTGTAGAATTGAGCCAAATTGTTGGAAGGTTTTTGAAGGATCATTTACCAAAGAATGGAATTTTAAAGGTTTGATCAGAAGGAAAGAACAGGATGTGGTCCCAGGAGATAGCTCCATGGCACAAGTGCCTGGCTGGCAAGTGCAAGGTTGTGAATTCGAACCCCAGTCCCACAAAAAAGAGAGGGAGGGGGAGAAAGAAAAGGATCTGAGTCTCCAAGAGTAGTTAGGTAATCTATATGCCAAGGTAGAATTTTGCAGTATGAAGGAATGCTATAAACTGAAAGTAGATGGGGATATGGAAGTAGTGGTAGAAGCAATACCTCCTCTACTTTTCTTACCTATAAGGGGAGCAAAGACAGAATGGCATCATTTATAGCCAGAAGATGAAGTAATTGTTGATGCTATAGGAGTAAGTTCACAAAATTGAAGTATTTGGTTTATTTCAGTTAGAAGAGAGACATGAAAAATTAAGGAGTGGCATGGCTCAGCAGATTGCTTATGAAGTACACCTTGAGCAGCAGAGTGAAGGGGAATTGCAGAAGAGAAGCTTTCCTGACCCCATTACAGATTGCAAACCTCCACCCCCTGCCCAGGAATTCCAAACAGCTCGCCTCTTTCTCTCACATTTTGGATTTTTGTCCTTAGAAGCATTAAAGGTAAAGCAAATATATTCATAAATTAGCATGCAGCTGATGATAGTTGTAATACTTTTTTTTTTTTTTTGAGGGTAGAAAATATAGGTCTACCCTTCATGTAAATAAATGAAATTGTGTGTTATGAGTATAAGGACAGTTTATCCTGTAAATTCATGCTAAGTTCTGTCTGAATTTTCTTAGATAATGCAGAACCCATATTATACGTGTAAATGAAATCTGCAGATAATTAGAAAAGAAATGTTAAAGTCTTACCCTAGTAGACTTGGTTACTGAAGGTGTGGGCTTCAATTGACTCAGTTCTTTCATGCTATTTTAAAAAGAAATGAAGGCAGTTCTTTAGTATTTGTAAGCCAAACCCTTCTTATGTTGTACAGTAAGATCAGACTACCTAGGTCTCTGCCCTGGCATCCATCACTGCTTGTTAACTGTGTGGTTTTGGGGCAACTTACCTGGCTTTTCCTTACCTATATGGTGAGGATTATAAAAATATCCCTTTCTTTGGTCATTTGAAGAATAACTTGTATAAGATTCTTTATGTAGTATTTAACAAAAAATAAATTGCTTATAAAATAAACATTGATGTTTCTTAAGTTTAGAACTGTATAATTTATTATCAATTTATAATTTTTAAATTTAATTTTTATTAGATTGTAAGCAAGTTTTGCTTTATAAATAACAAAAGAAATAACAGCTACCCTTTTCCTCTTTTGGTGGTAGGAACCTGCAAATAGTCGCCTACCTCCTCATCTTATTGCACTTGATCCTACGATACCTGGGTTTTTTGATGACATTGGTTATCTGGATCTCTTGCCATGTCGTCCTTTTGACACAGTTTTTATTTTCTATATGAAGCCAGGTCAGAAAACAAACCAAGAGGTAAGAATTCTGAATTTTGGGGGGGGGGGGGGGGGGGATGACTTTTTGTGGTATTCATATATAAGATTTTACATAAAAGGAGTATCCTTCTTAAGAAGTGAATATTCTGTCTGTTTGTGTTTGTCTGACTATCTGTCTATCTATCTGTCTGTCTGTCTGTCCATCTGGTACAGATCAGACTTGTAGTGATCCTCCTGTTTTTTCAGCCTCCCAAGTTCTGGGATTACAGGTGAACCACCTCCCTACTGTCTCAGCGCACACAGGGGAGAGGGCCAGGATGGCATGCCAGTCCCTGAATCTGCATAAGCACGCACTTTAATCTGCTGAGCTATATGGCTGGCCTTAGAAATGAATATTTTATACTTGATGCTTAAATTCTTTTGAATCAGTTCAGAAGCTGAATTAGTGTCCTAGTCTTGAGTCTTAGGGAGTATAGTTTAGCATAGATCTGTATTATGTCTTTTTTTCCACTTAAGGAATTGCTATTTGTAAGACAAATGTAAGTAAATACAGAACACAAATGAAAATAATATAGAAGCTTCACCACAAAAAGCTGAAACTAGGCCTCATTTTTCAAGAAGAATAGAATAATTGCTGTGAACATGTACTGAACATCTTCCCCATTATATAGCCTGCTAGACTGTACAAGGGAGCAATGGCTTCCTCTTGACAAGCTCCCTTTGCAAGTAGTAATCTCACAAGCAAATTGTTTCAGGTGAGACATTCATAATGTGTAGTGGGAGAAAGAACACTTGAGTTTTAAGATCAAAACAGATGACATTGTATAACACAATTGAGTATGTGTAACAGAAGGGACCAGAAGGAGAAAGAAAAATAGAGGTGCGAATGGAAGACTGAAGGAGGTAATTTTAAAGAATTTTTTGGAAATTAGTAGTTGAAACGCAGAGTAGACAGCTACCAGCTATGATTAGGAAGGAACTAAAAGAATGTAAAATACAATATTTAGATGTGTTAGGTTAGGGCACTATAACTGTGTCAGGGACTTTGTATGATTTTGGAATAATCTAAGACTGTTCACTAATCAAATTAGCACACGTTTAGAAATTCACTGGCATGATATGTTTTCATAAGAAGTACTATTTCAAATTATGTATTGGTGAACTGCTAAAAAAAAGGTTTCTTTACTTATTTATTTGTATTTTTAGGGAAGGGTCTACAGGGTATTCAGGGTCTGGCTACTAGGTTGGACTCATAGTGATCCACCTGTTTACAGCCTACCAATAACACTGCAGGCCTCAGGGATCTAGTCTTGACCTTTGCTCCTGCTTGAAAGCCCTTTAATCAGCTGAGCTATTTGGCCGGCCCCTAAAAAAGTTTATTTAAAAACCTACTCTCATTTCATGTTAGTAATTCAGTAATTGTGTGCTACCTATTAGGCCCTAGGGTTGCAGTGACAAGATGCGCAAAGCTTCTAGCCTTCTAGAACTATTGCCAAGGGAGAAAACAATACTGGGGAAATAGCTCAGTGGTCTGAGTGCTTGCCTGGACAGTGAAAGAACCCAGGTTCGATCCCCAGTACTGCATGTTGTACTAGCTGTGGAACCCAGGCACATTGTGCTGACCCTGAAGCCAGACATAGTGGTACATGCCTATAATCCTAGAGCTGGGTAAGTTGAGACAGGAGGATTGCTACGAGTTCAAGCTATGTAGTGAGACATTGTACCAAATGAATGAATGAATGAATGCGTGCATGATTAAAGAACAAAAAAGCGGAAAACGGAGCATCAAATGAACACCCATAGCAAAGTAATAATAGGTACACTAAGCATATCATAGTTATAACAGGAAAATGACCTGATTTGAAGAAAGTTTTCTTGGAAAAAAGGCATTTAAGCAATACTTGACCACAGAGAAAAAGGCTGAAACAGATTGTTTCTGATGATAAAGTAGTGTGTAAGTTCCCAAGAGATAAGAGAGTATTGCATGCTAGCTTTGAGAAGGTAGACCAGTGGCAAACAAAACTAAAACAGAAGCTTTCTTTTAGAAGAACCTCAGTTAAATGTATAATTACAATAAATGAATGAATGAATGTATGAATGTATAATTACATGGGTTCAGATCTGTTTTGAAAGAAATCTAATGCATTGTTCACATGGTAATGGGGCCATTATTCGCACTGGCTATAGAAGATACAAACTTTTGGGGCAGTTCCCAAATCTGTTCAGTTTCCTTAGGTTTCTAAGGGTGATGAGAAAACTAAACATTCTGGAGACTTCCTTGGAAGTGGCTAAGACCTTGCCTCCCTAACTGAGTGGATTAATTTCTGGTTGCTAGCAAGTGGCCTGTAAGTTGAATTTGATTCACTTACTGCTTTTTGACTCAATTTTGAGAAACTACTTGAATTTCATTTCTTAATTAAAAAATTAAATTCAGAAATTGAAACTGGTTGTCAAATCAGTTTGTTTACACTCTATAGTATCAAATGATAAGTTATAGCTGAAACAAACAAGTATGCTTCTAAGACTAGTTCTGTGTTAAAAGAGGTAAACCTAGCAGTGATGCTCAGTAGATGGAGAAGTAATCCGTGTAACTTCTCTTTTTTTTACTTTCACAGACCTCCATATGGTCTTGGACATATATTAGTATTACATGAATGGCCTGTGGACTAGTTGCATCACACTCACTTCAATTGGGGGGAGGGGTAAAAATAATTTCATGAACTTGGTTTTGCAGATTTTGATGTAAGTTGGGAAGAAACCAATGGAATCTTTTTTGTTTGGGTGTAGTTTTTTTTTTTTTTTTTTTTTTTAAATGGGACTCAAACTCAGGATCTTGCACTTTCCAGAGCAGGTGCTGTGCTGCTGAGCTGTTGAGCTGTATCACTGGCTCAGAATCTTACCTTTAGGAAATTCCCAAGACAGTTTTGATAGTCTCTAGTAGCTACCTGCATTTAATCATTTTAAAGAGGATTTCTTTTTGTTTCCTTTAGAACTTTGTATTTCAACAGCAGCACTGTTGCCATTTTGGGCCAAATGATTCTTTCTTGTGGGTGCTGTCTTCACAAATTTAGAACATTTAGCAGCAACTTTGGCCTCTACTACTAGATGCCAGCATTGTCCCATTAGTTATGATAACCATAAATGTCCCCCAGACATTGCCGAAGACTCCATAGAGGACAAGTCCTTCCCGATTCTACCCCACCCCTCATCCCCCATGAGAACTGTTGTATCAGAATGAGGGACTTTTAACAGGAAGAAGTTCAGGGCATTATTTAAACATTATCTCATTTAATCTTCACACCCATTATAGTTAACCCAATACCAAGATAAAGAAACTGGGGCAGGTTAAGAAACTTGCCCAAGACTCTGTGTCAGTCCAAATCTGTCGAACTCCAAAGCATGTGTTTGTTACTGTAGGGATAAATTCCCAAGTTTATTCTGAATCTGTGACTTGTAAGCTGATTTTCAAGAATATCTACTTGTGTATGTTCTTGTGTTTGTTTCATGACAGCTGATAATTGGTATTTATTCCAGATTTTGAAGAATGTGGAGTCTTCCAGAAATGTTCAACCACATTTTCTAGAATTTTTGCTCTCCCTCGGCTGGTCAGTGGATGTAGGCAGACATCCTGGTTGGACTGGCCATGTTTCTACCAGTTGGTCAATTAATAGTTGCAGTGATGGTGAAGGGCCTGAACAAGGTAAACTCATACTGGCTATTTTTGTTGCACTTGATTTTTCTCCCTCTACTATGAGTTTGTAGTCTTATTTTAAAAAGCAAACAAAGTTATATAAAGGAAAAATCTCTTAGTACCAGTCCTCATAGGTGTTGGTCACTTAACAGTTTATATATTTTTCTAGATATTTTCTATTCCTCTTTCTCTTTTTGTACACACACACACACACACACACACACACATATATATATATATATATATATATATATATATATCTGTATATATGTATGTGTATGTATGTGTTATAATAGGATGAATTAGAATAAAATTAGTAATTATTATAATACAGAGAAGTTCCTTTTATAATGTAATTAAATTATTTTCTATAAAAATTATAATTCTAGATTATCTATAACGAACATTACAGTTTCCTAACAAATGAGTTTTATTTAATAAATACATATTTATTGACAAGTATATTTTATAGACTGTGGCTACCAGAAAGTCAATTAAAAGTTATTCTTGGAACATTATATCAAAAACTTTGTAGTTGGTTTCAGGTCAGGAACAGTAGTGTCCACTGCAAAACTAGAGTCCCTTCCCTAAGTCTATAAGCTGTAGCCCATACCTATTTTTTTTAAGTAGTGTGTTGTTAGTATTTAGCCACACTCTCATTTATGTACTATGGCAACTTTCATCCTGTAGTGGCAGGATGAAATAGTTGTGACAGTGATGATATGGCCCACAAAACATAAAGTGTTTACTGTATGGCCCTTTATAGAAAAAGTTTGCTATGGGGCCGGCAGGATGGCTCAGTGGTCTAAAGCCCCTGCTTGGGAGCTTGGGAGGCTTCAGGGACCGCGGTTCGATCCCCGGCGCCACATGCCAGCCCTGCCCTCGGGACAGGCTGAGCCAGCCATAAAAATGAGTGAATAAACAAACAAAGGCTCTGCAACAAGAAAAAAATAAATGAATAAAAATTAAAAAAAAAAAAAAAAAAAAAAAAGAAAAAGTTTGCTAATCGCTGGTCATAATTTGTTTGCCATGTCTTCACTAGCATTAAGAATCTTCTGGGAAAGCCGGGTGTGGTGGCGCACGCCTGTAATCCCAGCACTTGGGAGGCGGAGGCAGGATCAGTGCGAGTTCGAGACCAGCCTGGGCTACAAAAGTGAGCTCAAGGCCAGCCTGAACTGCATAGTGAGACCCTGTCTCAAAAAGACAAAAAAAAAAAGAATCTTCTGGGAGCTGGGGAGATAGCTCCGAGGCACAAGTGCAAGGTCGTGAGTTTGAACCCCGGTCCCACAAAAAAAAAAGAAAGAAAAGAAAAGAATCTTCTAATGCAGTGGCTTGGTGGCACATACCTGTAATCCCAGCACTCAAGACTGAGGCACAGGACCATTGCAAGTTCGAGATAGTGTAGAACTGCCCATTTCAGTGATTCTTTCCTATCTCTACAAATTCTTCTTAGGAACTGTAGTCAGGATGACAAAGATGAGAGCAGTATAAATTTAAACTTGAGATCTTTGTTCCACCTAACTGAATGCATTTTGTTCTTGGGCCCTTTCAGTTACTGGAGATTTATCTCTCTGAAGTTGGTAAAGCCTATGGCCATTGTTTTGAATTTTCAGAGTTGTCATGTCAATAAGATTATACCATTAAAATACCCTTGCAACTTGATCTAGTTTCTTCTAATTTTGGCTAAAATTGAAGAAAAGTGAGAAATACTATGATTTTAGTTTGTACATACTCTGAATATGTGGTTGGTTATATACTGAATTCCCAAAAGTGAAATTGATAAGGAATGTACACAGTTGTCATTTTATAAATATATCACTTGGGTGTTCATGGTTGTGGTAACAGAAAAACTGATCTAATCTGGCTTAGAGTTCGAAGGATATTTATTCCTTCGTAGTAATGAGAATTCCAGTGATTGGTTTTCAGTATCATGTGATGAACATTTATGTATTTCCTTGTAATTTTCCTTCAGCTCATTTTTTCAGGTGTTTTCTATGAGCCTGGCTACTTTCATAGTACTGCAAGACAGTTCCAGGTTTTCCATATTTACCACACAATGACTTGAAGGCTAGAGATGAGCTGAGTTTCAGAATTCTATTGGTCCCCAATTCCTCAGTTTGCACAATGGTTAGAGTACCCCAGCACAGTCCCAGGTAAGACTCTGTTAGAGAGATGTAGAGTAGGGAGAGCTATTTAGGATCAATCCAACCCGCACGTCAGGCCTCATACAGAGTAGGGGTAGGTAGTATGGGTTTCAGGTCAGGAACAGTAGTGTCCACTGCAAAACTAGAGTCCCTTCCCTGAGTCTATAAGCTGTAGCCCATACCTATTTTTTTTAAGTAGTGTGTTGTTAGTATTCAGCCACACTCTCATTTATGTACTATGGCAACTTTCATCCTGTAGTGGCAGAATGAAGTAGTTGTGGCAGTGATGATATGGCCCACAAAACATAAAGCATTTACTGTGTGGCCCTTTATAGAAAAAGTTTACTAATTGCTGGTCATAATTTGTTTGCCATGTCTTCACTAGCATTAAGAATCTTCTAATGCAGGGGCTTGGTGGCACACACCTGTAATCCTAGCACTCGAGGCTGAGGCAGGAGGATCATTGCAAGTTCGAGATCAGCCTGGGCTACAAAGCGAGCTCAAGGCCAGCCTGAACTGCATAGTGAGACCCTGTCTCAAAGAGACAAAAAGAATCTTCTGATATGTTAGGTGAGAATTTTTCTGTTTTTAATTATAATTAAGAACAAGGATCTTTTTCTCAGAACTGCTTGTTCATTTCTTCTGGCCAGCCCTTTGTCAAGATATTGGCCTTTTATGTGTTACTGTTGGGATATTATGTTCCTTTCAGATGAGAACTATACTGACTCTGAGGATTTTTTTTTTTTTTTCTAATTTAATCTTGCTTGCTTAGAGTGGACATTCAATCTACCTATTCTTTTTCGTATTATATCATTGCTCATTAAGGAAAGTAGAGTGGGAGCAGAACTGAGCAACAGGACAGACACCAGGGACACAAAATCTTGAAGCCTTAACCCCCCAACACACACATACCCTAGCTAGTTTATTCAGGATCTTTCTTTTGGTTATTTACCTGCTCCAAAAAGACTGCTCCTTTCCTCTGCCTCATACTGGTAAGTTTAAGGCCTTGACAAATGGAAGAAGGGGTTTGTTATAGTTTCTGAAACTATAAAATAAAGATTTTATGACTTAAAGTTCATATAAAGACATTTGATAAACATTTAATTCTTTCACACAAATAGGTTATTGTTGCAAACATATCTTCTGCTGTTTATTAGTACTTACCAGTTAACATTTAAGAAAAAAATTTCATGACGCAGGTATATCTGTTTCCACTATTTTTGGAAGCATAATGCACTGTTTCTTTTTCCTAGATGAAGTAATAGCCTCTGAAGATGTTGGGGCTAGTGTTTTCAATGGACAGAAGAAGGTGTTGTATTATGCTGATGCTCTGACGGAAATAGCCTTTGTGGTTCCTTCACCTGTGGAGTCCTTAAGTAAGACATTTTCTTTTTTTTTGGCGGGGGGGTGTGATGCTGTTTACTACCTGCTTTTATATTCACAAGTTTATGTGGTATTGTTGCATTGAAAGAGATCCTGAAGTCACCTGAGGCACTCTCCAGTTTCCAAAGCATTATAATTATTAGATTATACAAAGGTAGAAGATAATATCTCTTAAATTTTCTGATGGAAAGTAAAGACACCAAATAGATCCTTAGTAATCTAAATAATAGAGTCCCACTTCAATTTTTATTTCTTTCATCTAACTTAAGGTGTAGATATCTTCATTTACAGTTTGTACATTTTTTTCACAAATTATGAGTGATCCTTCATTTACCTCCCTGTTGCCATGTGAGATCTTTATGAAGAATCTTACAGAAACCTGTAATTAGAAGGATCTCATAGTGGTATCAGGCTGATGTTTTATAGAGCAAAAAAATTTCAACCTAGAAAAGATGGTAGTCCCAGGACTATGGCTCAGGAGTGACTCAGGATTTCTTAAGTCCAGTTCTTCACTCCTGCCAGGTAGTAGTAGTAAGTCAAAAATGGCTCCCTCAGGGCCAGCCAGATAACTCAGCAAACTAATGCACCTGCTTAGCAGAGTGCAGCAGCACCAGGATTGCAGCCCCAGCATGCTTCCCCTACCTCAGACCCCCCCATGCACACTGAGATGCAATTGAGATTGGGCATGGTGGCATGTGCCTGTAATCCCAGTGCTTAGGAAGCTAAAAACAGGAAGATCACTGTGAGTCTGACCTATGTGGTGAGCCCCTATAGACCCTGTACTAATTACAAAAAAAAAAAAAAAAAACTTTCTTTGTGGACACCATGGTAGGACAGGATACTATTTATCACTTTTACAATCTCATCCTTCAGCTAACAGTCTTAAAACTTCTAATCTTTGTGCTTGGACCCTTAACTTCCTCTAAGTCAATAACAGCTCTTTGCCCTGCCTGCCAGTATTTATGGTCAGCTACCCTAATTTGATCAGCTCATTTGAGCAGCAAGCCCCTCCAGGGATAGAGCCTTATCCTTGCACCAAGTTTCTGCAATTGACTTTTTGTTTGCATCCTGTCATGAGCAATCCTCAATGCCAGCTGGGCTCCAGTCTACCTCATCGTCTCCTGTTTCTTGGCACAGTATTTGTGTTCTTCGGGTTTTCTGTTTTATTTTTAACTTAAATGCAATCTCCAACCAGATTGCACTTTAATCTCAGAAACAGTGTTGTACATAGCTTTTGGGGTATCCTAGTATCTATGTAGCATTACATTATTGAATATATAACAAAAGATAATTCAAACAATGACAGATGGCTTTTATTACATTTCTTATATGGTAAATCAGATGTTACTTCAGTTTTCCTCTGGAGCAGGAGCCAGCAAACTGTAACATACCTGTCAAATTTAGCCAAGAATGACTTTCACATGCTTAAAGGGTTATAAATCATAAAAAGATGAATGCACAGCAGAAACCTGTATGGTCAGTAAAATCTGAACTATTATTCCTTGGTATTTTACAGAAAGTTTCCAAAAGCAGGGCTATAAAATTAGCATAAACTTTTTATATACAGAGATAATAGTTATTAGAATTGAGTTTTTTCTTTGCCTTGTAGCTGATTCTTTGGAAAGTAACATCTCAGACCAAGATAGTGACTCAAACATGGATCTTATGCCAGGAATTCTGAAACAACCATCCCTGACACTTGAGCTTTTCCCCAATCACACAGACAATCTTAATTCTTCACAGAGGGTAAGTTATTTTGTAATCTCTAAATATTTATAGTGAAATGGGGATATTTATAGAATCATGTCTGGGGAAAGTTAACTTTAATTCATTCATAGAATAATTAGAATAGTGATTTATTGGTAACTTAAATTTTTTAAATCAAATTCTGTTTTCCTTTTTTTGTTATGGCCAGCTCAGCCTGCCCTAGGGGTGGGGCTGGCACAGCATGTGGTGCTCAGGATCAAGCCGCAGTCCCTGTGGTTACCTAAGCTTTCCTCAGCAGGTGCTTTAGACCACTGAACCATCTTTCCGGCCCTCAGTTTTCATTTTTTCCAGCCTACAATGAATTGTTTATTATTATAAGACTTTGTTTTCTATAACTTGCTATTTTGGTACCATACTTGCTCTGTTATCGACTACTTTTTAAACATTTTATTCCCTATAAGATCCACTAAAGGTATAGTATTAGCTATGTGTTCCTTATCTTTAATCATATAGTATTCAATCTAAACAAGTATGATCTTATAAAAATGGCAACTTTTTTGAGAATAGATCATTACAGAAGTCTCTCCTTACCTGCTATTTCATCTTCTGCCATTTCATTACCCGTGTTTAAACACAGTCCAAAAACATTAAGTGGAGAATTCTGAAAGTAAGCAATTCCTAAGTTATAAAGCCCATTCCATCCTATATAGTAAGTGTAATCTCATGAAGTCCTGCTTCGTCCTGTGTGGGGCGTAAGTCATCCTTTTGTTTAGTATTCTACACTATGTATGCTATATGCCTTTTACTCACTTAGTGGTGTTATGGTAGTACCATGATACTGTGGTATAAGAATGCTTGTGTTTAGGTAACTCTTAGGAAGTAGCTTACTGCAATGTCATGTTTTACTTATCTCATATCAAATAATCCCAGGAAGAAGGATAAGTATAGTTTAATAAGAGGGAGACCACACAACTTTTATTACAATACAATATATTGTTTTAACTATTCTATTATTGGTTACTGTTGTTAATATCTTACTATCCTAATTCACTTTAAAAAAAAAAAAAAAACTTTATCCTGTAGGTATGTGTAGGAAAAAACATGACATGTAGAATTTGGTACTTAATATAGTTGTAGGAAAATACTGGAGTGGGGATGGGGAAAAGGTCTTTGACTATATAGGAGGCTCTGCAGCATATGAATAAATATGCTGACCGTGCCACATAATTCTTGCTACAAGAAAAGAGCTTTTTGCTTTTATGCTTTTTCTTGACTATTGGTAGATATTTTTGTATTGTCAGTGTTTTCCCCTTATGTTCTCTTGCTCTTTACTGAAAAGTGACCAAAGAAATGATAATAAGAATACAGAATCAAATCATAAGAAGACTGATTTAAAATAAAACAAAAACATACAAAGTTGACTGAAGTCATTCCTCCTTTGTACAGGATTTAATTTGGCTCCTTCCACAGTGAAAATTATTTTTAACGGAGATACATGCTTTAAAGAATATGGGGCTGACCTGATAGCTCAGCAGACTAAAATACCTGCTTAGGCAGAGTGCAGTGGCTAGAGTATGATCCTGGCCATGGGGCATGCTGAGATGGCAATTGAGATTGGGCATGGTGGCAGACGCCTGTAATCCCAGCACTTGGGAGATTGAACACAGGTGAATCACTAAGAGTCCAATCTCATAGTGAGACCCTATAGACACAACTCTAAATACAGAAAAAGAAAAAGAATATGGAAGAGGTTTCCACCTTTACATCTGATTTACTAAGAAAAACAAGCATCAAATTGTAGGGGGAAAAAATCACTGTTGTCAGATTTTGAAAGTCACAAGTTTTAGAACAGCGGTTCTCAACCTGTAGGTCACGACCCCAGCGGGGGTCAAGCAACCAAAACACAGGGGTCGCCTAAAGCCATCACAAATCATAACTGTAGCAAAATTATGGTTTTGAAGTAGCTACCATAATTATTTTTTGGTCTGGGGTCACTGCAACATGAGGAACTGTATTGCGGGATCATGGCATTAGAAAGGTTGAGAACCACTGTTTTAGAAGGTTTCACAGAATGCAGTTTAGAGGGGAATAGATAGTGTACTATATGATTTGCTTGGGAAAGAACTCTTGGTCATAGACACTTTCTGTGGATGCTGAAGTAGAAACAAGAATTTGAGGGCAGGGATAGGTTGCCATGGAATGTAGTCATTTGGTAAAGTCATATATTTCTGTGCTAATAAAGCAATTTTAACTTTAAAATTCAGTTAAGTATGGGAATCTCCCTTTTGAAATTTTTTATTTATTTTTTTTTGATACATGATCTCACTATGTAGTTTGGACTCATAGTGATCCTCCTGTCTCAGCCTCCCTAGTGCTGACCTAGTGCCCCCACGCCCAGTGCCACCCAAGTTTCCAGGCTGGTCTCGGCATGCGGTACTGGGGATCAAACTTGGGATCTTGTGCTTGCCAGGCAGGTACTTTTGCTGCCAAGCTATCTCCCTAGATGGAGGAGTTTCCCTTTTATACATTTGAGCATTGCTTAGGACAGTGGCAGAAACTCAGCTCTGATGTGTGCCCTAAATGTGTTGTAGCTCAGAATGCCAGTTTGCTGAAGGGGAGCCACATCCCAGTTAGTTTTGAAAAGAAATTTAAAGATAGGTGCGAGAGAACCCCAAAACTACTGTACATGATAGCAGAGCCCAAGAACTCTTTTTCTTTCTGCTAACTAGAAAAAAGAATTAGGCACAGATTGCAGTAGGAAGCATATCGTCTGGAAACTAGGAATAACTTGTTAATGGAACATTTTATTTTATTTTTATTTTTGTAATATCTGTTTCACTTAGGGTAATTACAAATTGCGTAGATTCCCAATAAAACCCAATAGCATTAACTTTTAAAACTAAAATAGTTCTAAATTTAAGAAAATATACAACTAAAAATGAGCAAGGAAATTGTGAAAAAGAATACTAACAAGAAAAACAATAAGTAAAAAGAATACTAACAAGATGATACTCTCCCTATCAAATGTATATATTACAGCATCTCACGTTGTGGGACTGTTACCTCCAGGTCAGATTAGATCAGTGGAAAAGAATTAAAAGTTGAAAAATAGACCTAAATGCATATGAAAATGTAGTATCTGGCTAAGAAATCAGTAGAGAAACATGGATTACTTAATAAATGTTAAAGACAATTCGCCCATGTTTTTATTTCTTTTTATTTTTTTTAACAATGGCTGTATTACATATTCTCAACATCAAATCTGTTTACATTAATCAATATAGGTATGTAAGATTGGTCAAATAATTAAATGTTAACACTTTCAATAAACCTTAATTTTTTTTTAGTTCTTCCAAATGCATTTTGTATTTAAGTCACTCTACTAAAAAAATTTATAGGAGTTGAGGGTGCAGAAGATGCAAGATCCTGAGTTTGATTCCTGCTACCCCCCCAAAAAAAATCATTTATTTATTTATCTTCTTTTGTGTTCTCACACTAGGAAGGGGACATTTTAGAAATTAGGAGACAAACTAAGTGATAATGCTTTCATGGGGAAAGCATACTGCTTTTAGACTTAATAAACTCAGATCTCCTAGCATCTTCATTGAAACATTGCATACAAATTTTGTTATTATTTATGTAAGTGAAAATTCTTCAATATTCCTTGCCTTTTATTTCCTTTGACAACTGAAGGCTTTTGTTTCCTTTTTCTGGGTTAAGACTCCTAAAAGAGAAGCCGAAGAAGAGTTTTTTGGCAAATGTATTTCACACTTTTTTCCTGTGATTTCCAGGGTCTAATATTTACATTACTGGACATTTTAATAAATATGACTAGTTTTATCAAACTAGTTCTTTTCTCTCTTCTTTCTTTCTTTATTATTATTTTTTTTTTTCTCTCTTCTTTTGCATGTAGCTTAGTCCGAGTTCAAGAATGAAAAAGCTGCCTCAAGGTCGTCCTGTGCCTCCCCTTGGACCTGAGACAAGAGTATCTGTAGTCTGGGTGGAACGCTATGATGACATAGGTATTGTATAAGGACTTCATTCATCCATAATAGATGGCAGTGACTTGCCAACATCTGAAAAGAACAAGACCCTGCATTTCAGCTCACTGTTGAGTGTTAAGCTTCAGGTTACTTATCTGAAATGGAGATAATTTTGGCACTTATTTAATAATTATGAAGATGAAATAAGGCCAGTGGTTAACAAAGCTTTTAGCTGTTCCTGTTGGCAGCACAAATATTGTTTCAGTCATCCTAGTACCTCTAGTTTGGGTAAAGGAAAACACTTTATACCCTTCTCACAGTGCCCTCTAATTTTAATGTAAAGCTGACTTTGTCCCTTGTAGGTTGTACTGTGTTTTCTGTAAGAAGCAGGAGAGTATTAGAAATGCATACTTAAACTAGGATCCCATTCTCCTCAGAATTAGTGGGAAAATGTAATAGTTGCTCAGATCATGGTCCCTAAAATGTTCTGCTTTAGGTGAATTTAGCTAAGACATCTTGAAGGAGATTTTTTGTTTTTTAATTTTGGAGAATCATTAGGATTACGTATTATAGGACTGCACAATCTTTAAGTA
Organism: Myocastor coypus; assembly: GCA_004027025.1. Classification (NCBI taxonomy): domain Eukaryota; kingdom Metazoa; phylum Chordata; class Mammalia; order Rodentia; family Myocastoridae; genus Myocastor; species Myocastor coypus. Next base: position 64,462 of record PVJA010004568.1, read on the forward strand.
TTTGTCCTGTCTATTTACTAGTGTAAAGAGAGTAGAAACTCAGATTTCCTATGAGTTGCTTGGGAAAAATGAGGGCAATACTAATTTTAACGCTGTTATTTTCTTCCAGAAAACTTTCCCCTTTCAGATCTAATGGCGGAGATCAGTACTGGTGTGGAAACGACTGCAAATAGTAGTACTTCTCTGAGGTTTGTTCCTACTACTTGCCTAAAGTTCATCAGCATGTGTTTTTATATGTTGATTATGGCTTAATAAAATAGAATTACAATGTATCTAAAGATAAAATAATAAGTCAGAGAAATTTGTACATAAATGCACATGGCTATTAAGTGAATGAAATGTTTTAAAAATCATTTTATTGAGGTGTGATTGACAAAAAGTTGTACATATTTGATGTATTGAGCTTCTTTTTTTTTTTTTTGTATTTAACTTGGGACTAAAGATAAGCATACATGAAACCACCACAATTAGTGCTGTACACATACGTATCAACTCCAAAAAGATTCCTCTTACTCACGTTATTATTTTCTTAGGACCCATAATAGAAAATCTACCCACTTAGCAAAATTTTAAATATAGTATTATTAATGTTAGCAACTGTGCTGTACAATTAATCTTTAGGACTTGTCCTGCACAAATGAAACTTAATGCGCTTTCATTAATACCTTCCAGTTTTCCTTTCTCTCTAGCACCATTTTACTCTCTTCTAAGAATTTATTTTATATCCATTGTATAAGTGGTATCATGTAGAATTTTGTCTTCTTGTATTTGGTGTGTTTCATTTAGCATAGTGTCTCCAGACCCCTGTTACTAGGATTGATGAGATAATATTTTAGGGCTAAATAATACCTCTTTGTATACCCCATTTTTAAAATCCATTCATCTGTTGATACATATGCAGGTTGCTACATGTCTCAGCTAGTGTGAGAGATGATGGATTAAACATGGGAGTGGAGATAGTATATTAGGTTTACACATTTTAAGATAGCATTGGTTCTCTTTGAGATCCTTATTTCACTCCTTTTGGTTATCTGTCCACAAGTGAGATTGCTGGATCATATTGTAGTTGTGCTTTTTAATTTTTTTTAACTGATAGTCTTACAGATTTAGATTTTCATAGTGGTTATACTGATTTATATTCCCACCAATGCTGCTGTACAAGAGTTCCCTTTTTTGTATCCTCACCAAAACTTACCTATGCTTTTCAGAAAATGATCGTCGTAGTAGATATGAAGTGATGTATCACTGTGGTTTTAATTTTCATTTCCCTAGTAACTAGTGATACTGAATACCCTAGCAGGGATTTTTAAATGATATTATTAATTACTATTTATATTTATTAGTAGAAAAAGGGGAAATAAAAAAGTTATAGCAGTTAATTAAGCAGGAGCTTTAATCCGCTGAGCTTTGGCTGGCCTAAATTACAACTTTTGGAGTTATAAACCTAAAAAACCAGCAGGTAAAAAGCCCTAGAAACATTATCTTTAATCTGTTTCTGAGAGTAGTTACAATATATTTGGTTAGACTTTATAGTTTCTAGGACTTTTTGCCTGCTAGTTTTAGACTTAAAACTCCAAAAGGTGCAATTTAGGCCAGCCAAAGCTCAGCGGATTAAAGTTCCTGCAGGCAGGTGCAGGAGCCTAGGCTTCAATCCCCAGGCCTGCTGTACCAGCCCTGCCTCCAGGGCACGCTGAGACAGCAGTTGAGACCAGGTATGATGGAAGGTGCCTATAATCCCAGCCCTTAGTAGGCTGTAAACAAGTAGATCACTATCAATCTGGTTTAGTAGTGATAACCTGAAAACCCTGTAGACCATTCCCTAAAATACAAAAAAGAAAAACAACTCAGTGCTTCAGTGCCTACTTGGAAAAGCATGGGGACCAGGGTTCAGTCCCTAGTCCCCATATGTTGTACCTTTCTCACACCGTAGGACACTCTGAGCTGGCAACTGAGTCCAGACGTACTGGTGCACACCTGTATCCCAGTGCTGAGGAGGCTAAAATCAGGAGAATCACTATGAGTCCAAGCTGCATAGTGAAGCCTTGTACCAGTTATATAAATGGAAAATAGAAAAAGAAGTTAAACTCAGTGTTTATCTTCAAATACTAACTTCACTTCTCTCAGCTGAGACCTGCCCTTACACTTAACATTTTCACTTTCAGTTCCTTTTCTTTACACAATGGAATTAGTAATGCCTATTTTAGCATTGCTAATTTTTTTAAAAGACTACAAAATGGTACTGAAAAAGAAAAAAACACATTAGAAATGATACAGAATTTCAGTAAACAAAATAACAGGAATTGGATAATATTTGTTGTATTACATGATGTTATCATCACATTAGTTGTTCAGATTACCAGATATAAGTATGCAAAATTGCTTTTAAAAAAAGTTGTAAGAAATTGAAAAGAAGGGAAAAAATATTTGGGTTGGGCGTGGTGGCGCACTCCTGTAATCCCAGCACTTGGGAGGCTGAGGCAGGAGGATCAGTGTGAATTTGAGACCAGGCTGGGCTACAAAAGTGAGCTCAAGGCCAGCCTGAACTGCATAGCGAGACTCTGTCTCAAAAAGACAAAAACAAACAAATAAAAACTTAAACAGGCGAGGGGTTATAGCTCAGTGGCATAGCACAGTGGCATAGCACCTGCCTGGCAAATGGGAGGTAGTGAGTTCAACTCTCAGTACAAAAAAAAGAGCTATAATACAATCTTGTCATATGATTGTGTTTTATTGGTGAACTAGCAGATTTTAAAATTTGTCTGGGGAACAGAATTACTCTCATATTTTTTTTTAAGCAGTGAGAATACTAAACATACTTCATTAGCACAAACAGACATAACAATCAGAAACATACATTAGCTATCAAAGGATTAGAGGTATGAGGGGGTGATAGCTCAGTGAAATAAGCGCTTGCCTGGCAAGCACTGGGTCCTGAGTTCAGTCCCCAGTATGGGGGTGGGGGGGGGAGGATTACAGGTACATGAAACAAAACTTTTCTTTTTATAGAGTTGATGATAGCCATAGAAATATAAAGTGACCTTCTGTAGCAGCTGATAAGGAAACTAAAGAGTACTCACCAATGGTACAGAATATATTAGGAAAAGGACACAAAGGGATTTGGCTAGTATAATATAAAATGTCTAGGATAGAATTAGAAATTTGGTTCAATGCTAAGCAAACACCAGAAGTTGATACTTCTCAAGTTGTATAACATATGATTCTAAGAGATTAAAAATGTGTTAGGTAAAGTTATATACAAATACAGTTGTTGAGCAGTACCTGAATCTGTAGGTTTCAAGTTTTTTCATTAAGAATTAACTACACTGTAGGGCTGGCCAAATAGCTCAGTTGATTAAAATGCCGGCATGCAGGGGCCGAGGGTTAGATCCCTGGGCCTACTGTGCCACTGGCTCCAACCCTGAGCATGCTGAGTGGGCACTTGAGACTGGGTGTGGTGGCGCTCACCTGTAATCTCAGCTCTAGGGAGGCTATAGACAGGCAGATCACTATGAGTCCAGTCTAGTAGTGAGACCTTGAACACACTGTAGACCCTTCCCTAAAAATACAAAAAAAAAAAAAGAAAAAAAGAAAGATGAATTAACTACACTGAGTCAGGTATGGTGGCACTCAAGAGCCTGAGGTAGGAGGATTGCTGGGAGTTTGAAGTCAGCCCAAGCAATATAGTGAGTTCAAGGCCAGTCTGAACTACAAAGTAAAACCCTGTCTCAACAAAACAAAATAAATGAATAAGCAAATAAATAAATAAACAAATGCACTGAAATTTTAAAAATTACACAATTCAGCTATGCAAGTTAATACAGCATAAATGCTACCATCTAAGTTATGCATTGTTTAGCAATGATCTTTAGAAGTTGCTCTTTTTCTTTTGTTGTATTGTTCTGGTGTTGGTGCCAAAAGGAACCACAAGAAACCTGATGAATCAGCTTCAGAGGACTCGCTGAGATTTGTCTCTCTCAAAGTGAGCACAGAGCTGCAGAAACAGCTCACTTTTATTGAGGGCTACAAGAAGACTATGGAATGTGCGAGACTACTTTACAGATTACACTATGTCTTTCTACCATTTCCCTAACACTAGGTTCATATAGATGCTAACAGATAACCAAGGAGCAGGGGAGGTGACAACCCTTAACATCCCAAGCAAGAGATCAATAAACAGGACACCAGCAAAGGAAGCCACTATCTGCAGATGTAAATCCCAGCTTTCCAGGACCTACAACAGACAGCAGCCCTCCCTGGGCTCTGATTCTTGTTTCCTGCTTCTCAGGATATCAGTTGGGCATATTGCTATATCTTTCCTCCCAAAAAAGAAGTCAGTCTTTTATCTTTCTATTTATTGATTAGACTTCCCAGAACTTAATTTATAGTAACTAGACACACAGCTACTTTTAGAAGGTTTTGGAAAATATAATTGCAAATATTACTCTGTTGAAATATTCTTCTGATACTAATAATTTGTTCTTTGTAAGAAGTAGAATTCTGAGCCAGGGAGATAGCTCAGTGGCATAAATGCCTGCCTGGCAAGCACAAGGTCTTGAGTTTGATCCTGAGTACCAAAAAAAAAAAAAAAAAAACAAAGAAACAGAATTCTTCATAACAAATGCACTGAATTTAATCTCCAATACAGGGACAGAAACAATTTTTTTTTTAATGTCTTGAAAGATGTGTGTTTCATGCAGTGTGCTTTTGCTAAAAGTCACTTTACATGTATGGAAAAAGTACTCGTGTTTACAACAAAAGTTGCCAACTGTCAGTACAGTAGCAGTAATAACTCTTGATGGGTTGACCATCCCTGCGGTAGATGTATAACTTGATCTTTCAGAGATGTATCTGCTGACCTTAGTCCTTGCTGCTTGGTCAGATTTTCCAAGGACTTTGATCTCAGAGGACTGTGTCTAGGGTATGCTCATTTATTATCTCAGCTAAGAAGAATACTTGCAGTTAGTCCAAACTAAAGGCCTCCCAGCCACTGCTCCTGACTTTTGAAAAAAAGTTATGTCCATTGTTCCCATGCTGAATTTATGCTGTATCTACACCTGCAGGTGCAGCCTCACCTGGGCTAGAACTCTTTGTGCTGTGGCGGCCACACTTCTGTTCCCAACAGAAAGGGGACTAAATGCATGTCCCACCACAGGCTGCTAGATTCTTAGCTCTCGTGGTGGATTTGTTCGTTTTTTGTTTGTTTATTTTTATGGCCGGCTCAGCCTGCCTTGTGCCAGGGATCAAACCGCTGTCCCTGCAGCCGCCTAAGCTTTCCTAAGCAGGCACTTTAGACCACTGAGCCATCCTGCCGGGCCCTTGTTCTTTTTTTTTTTTTTTTTTTTTCTACCTTGCTTCCCCACTTATTTTTCCAAGCATCTTTTTCTAGCTTCTTTTTGTTAACTTAAAAAGCCTGACCCCAGTAATGAGCACTTAGTATTGCAGAGATCAGCAGCATAAGCTTCCAGAAAGAGGACGAACAGACTGAGCTGTTAGCTCTTCTTAAACCACTGCTACCAACACATCCTGTTGGTTTTCTAAATTGCATGGGGGGCAGTTCAACTCTTGTGTGTCTGGCCTAAAAAGACTTTTCTTTCATTAAGATCTACAACACTTGAAAAAGAAGTTCCAGTCATCTTTATCCATCCTTTACACACTGGATTATTCCGGATAAAAATTCAAGGAGCCACTGGAAAATTTAATATGGTAATCCCTCTTGTGGATGGGATGATAGTCAGCCGGCGAGCACTTGGTAAGATCCTTGTGTGTGCAAAAGAGCTAAGGTTTCTCTCCTTATTTAGCATATATATAAACCCAGAAGAAAGAAATTTTCAATAATACTACTTATTAAAAAATACTGTGGCCTTTGTTAAAAGAAGACAATATTTTTGGGTTGGATAGATAGCTCAACTGAAGCACCTGCTTAGTTAGGTAAGCGCGCAGGGACCGTGGTTCAATCCCCAGCACCACATACCATGCCAGCCCTGCTCCCAGTGTGGACTGAGTTGGCCACAGGAAACCACAGGAAAAAAAAAAAAGAAGACAACATTTTTGGTCTGTTTTAAACTGTCTTTACTGTACAAGTGAAACTATAATTCAGGGCAGGAAATAAATTGTCAAGCCAGATTTTAATTTTGTTTTTCCTTGTCTTTGTGTCTTCTGACAGTTTTTTCTTAGAGCTATGTCTATCTCTCTAGGAAGGGAAAGTTATACAAATGGAATATAATAGTTTTAGTATGAAAAGCAGTTTATCTGAACACTGTTCATTCAGTGATCATTGACAATCATTTTAACTCTCTTTTTAAGGCTTTCTGGTGAGGCAGACTGTAATAAACATATGTAGAAGAAAGAGACTGGAGAGTGACTCCTATAGTCCACCACATGTCCGCCGGAAACAGAAAATAACTGACATTGTCAACAAATACCGGAACAAGCAGTTGGAGCCAGAATTTTATACTTCACTTTTCCAGGAGGTTGGACTCAAGAGCTGCAGTTCTTAAACCACTGTCTAATACAGTTGAACTCCAGTGTGAACTGTAATATCAAAGCAAGACAGTTTGACAGGTGATCACTGTAAAAATAAAAACAAATCACTCCCTAAGAGCTTACTGTTTAATCACCAGAAGAGAAAAACACATTGTCAACCCACTGGATAGAAAAAAGACTGTTGGCTTTCTAGTAAAATGGGCTCCCAGATGCAATCATATTCCTGCTGGTGATAATGATAAGCATTTTAGCCATAAACTTTATTTTCAAATGACAGTTTTAGTTCAATATAAGCCTTATGAGGAGAAAGGCTGTTTTGCATCTCAGTTAAACATATACATTGGTAGTATCAACAAATTTGCAAATTAGAAGTTGAAAATAGTTTTATGCCTCACTTTTTTAAGAGGTTGTATTGAAAATTAAAATCTATGTCAGAATCTTGCAGGATATCTTTAAGGCTCAAGTGATACCATGGAGGAGAGGGAAAGAAGTCCCAGCCTTCTGCTCACTTGTAGGTCCATTTGTCATCCAACTGTTAAGCTGAAAACAAGAAAAGAACAGAATTTTTTTTTTTTTTTTTTTTTTTTTGCTCAGGTAAGAAGCCTGACAAAATATTTCATATTTTCTTTCCATATTTAGAAAGTTGTCATTCTCATCACTGCACAGATCTGTTTGAAGGCCTATATTTGAGCAAAGAGATCTGAAGTAGAGGCAGCCTTATCTTGTTATGAGGTTACTAAAGAAGTTTGTGGGGTTAAAAGCTGTAAGACAGCAGTGATGCCTCCATTTTAGTGATTTGCTTTCATCCATTATCTTCAGGACCAAGCAGCAAACTGCAGTAGTTGATGAAGGATTCTATTTGAGTTTAGGAAGTAACCTTTCAATGCCACAGATGCAGATCTCTCCCAGAGAGCCCCTGGATTGCATCATAATTGACAGACAGCATCTGCTTGAGTGGCTGCTATTAAAAATGCCTGCTGTTGTCATGCTTCCTGGACTTTGCTAGTTGAAGGCACAACAGATCCCTGCCAGGGTTTTAGAAGTTACTTTTTTTTTTTTTTTTCATTTATTTGGTACAGGGTCTCACTACACAGCTCAGACTCATAGTAATCTTCCTGTTTTCAGCCTCCCCAGCACTGGGATCACAGGTGTGTGTACCACGCCTGGAGTAAGTGGCTGGCTTAAGGCACCCAGGCTGGTGTGGCTAGAAATACTTCTGTTACCTCGCTGCTACTTTTCTGCCAGGGATAAAACTCTTGAGGTGGCCAGATCCAGCCAGTTCTTACGAGGATTCCTGTTACAGTGCTATCATTTGTACCACGTATTTCTCCTACCTTTGTGTGTTTTCTTTTTTAGTAAGGTTATTTTGTATTAAGAATACAAGGAATATTTGAAGTCCAAAGAGGAGTGATTAGAATTGTACAAGAGGCATTTCGTACTTGTACTGTGATGTCAGTAGTTCTAAAGGCAGGGCTACATTAGTTTGTTTGATTTGATGCTTTGATAGTTTTCTTAGAGGGTCAGGGTTAGTGTAGGAACTAATTCCCTCTGCAGAAAACTCTTATCTTGGTAGTATGTATTGTGCCATTTCTGAGCAAGTTATGTGGGCATAGCAGCTGTTGGTCTTGAGTTGGCCACACTCTCTTCATATTTGTTTTAAGCTCAGGTAATGATACCCTCCTCATCGTCTGTCTTTTCTTCCCTCTGTGTCTCCAGTATCCATTCACGGCATAATATTGTTCAATCATTAGTTGTGTTTTGTTTTTTTGGTTTGGTTTTTTGTTTTTTGTTTGTTTCGGGGGGATTTTTTAGACAGGGTCTTGCTATGCAGTTCAGGCTGGCCTTGAACTCACTATGTAACCCAGGTTGTCCTCAAACATGCAGTGATCCTCCGGCATCAGCCTCTGGAGTGCTGGGATTATAGGTGTGTACCACACTGACCAGCTGGTTTTCTGTTTGGGCTAAGAAACAGATTGTTATTTCCAGGTGATAGCTTGGGAGGTAGATATATTGTAAAGATTAGTGAATGCTACACTAAAAATGCTTTATTAGCTGTGCAAGAATAAGATGAGATTTAACATCTTCCAAAGAAATTTCAAATTGACATTTCAGGGGAAAATGGGTCCTTATTGTAGCTGGAGTTTTAAAAAAAAAGATGGTTCGCAATATTCCAGAGATTAAAAATAGTTAATATCAGTGTACATTCTCAGATAAATCATTCATTCTTGACATAGTTTGAATATCAGAAAAATGCTTGAAGTGTATGTGTGTGCTGGGGGTGGGCTTGCTCATTCTTAACTTTTACGTTCTGGCAAAACTTTGTCATTCAAATCATAAATGAACAACCGTATGAGTATGATTTGAAATATAGGAGACTTGGTGGTTTCTGAGGAAAGGGGGGATCTGAAGGCATGAAACCCCCAGGGCATATAGAGCCAACAGAACATGAATCTGCATACCTCCGACAGGTGCTAGTTCCTTCTGCTTTTGAGTTGCATCTATCCAAAAATGTGGTAAGAACCCTTGGACCTTCACACGGGTTACTACATTCACCCAACTGCCTGTGTTAAAAATCATTTTGAGTAGAATAGTGCCAGAGGAACATACTTAGTTCCTAGTAATCTTTAGTAGTGCACTTGATAAATTTGCCAGTACATTTTTAGAACTTTTGGGAAGGCTAGGGTCACTCTGGTGTGTGGCTCTATCAGTTCAGTTGCTCATATGCTGGGTCTGCCAGGGGTAAATTGATCTGGCATCCTGGAAAGGGGAAAGCAAAACCCAAGAGACAGGCAAACCACCCATCCTATTCCCTTTTGAAATTTCAGGGAGAGAATTCTTTCCTCCTCTGGTTGGGTATACTGACAGAAGGGGTTTTACCTTAATCCTTGCCATTTTCAGCCACCTCTGCCATTTTGTCCAGGGCTTCCTCTTAAGATCCTCCTCTGTCCTTTGGCCTTTTGAAAGGAAAAAGTGAATGGTAAGACCTTCCATTTCCCAATTGTATGTACACATAAACACACATGCACACATGGACACATATTTTTCTCCACTTCCTGGTTGCCTGTTTCATTGTAGCCCATTCTGTGAACTTGTGTATCCATACAGAATGCCTACACCTTTGACCTGCAATGTCAGTTGCTCACAGGTTTTGCTTTGAGATGTTTGGGAACAGTCCTGTGTGTGCTAGGGAAGTGCTCCTCAAGCCCTGCAGACTGGTTTCTGGAGAGGCACTATAGGAGCTTCACTCAGAGCAACAGCCCTGCACAAAGACAGGTACTGTGGAAGATGGTGAAGCATATTAGGGGCCACTTGATGCCTGCTGGCAGTGATTTTCCATTTATCAACTACAATCCATTTGGAAGGGTCATCCTGAAATAATCACAGCACTTTTATGGAGCAGTCTTTGAGGTCATCTGATATGGTTTTGGGGTTCCCTGACAGCCTCTTTTTCTGGGGTCCCTCAAGACTGTAGAATCAGGTTGTGGTCTCACTAGCTAGCAAAGCCATGCACCAGGTAGTGCTTTTCTCAGAATATCAGCCCTTGTTCTTAAAACACCTTTTGTTTTTAATGGTGAGGGAAAAGGTGTAATTTGGGATTCCACAGTGCCTTGCATATAGTAGGCGCCCAATAAATACTTTGCTGAAGCAGACCAAGTGTCCCAAGTCCTCATCTGCAATGACCAAGTTATCTTTCTCCTCTGAAGGGCTTGGCAGTTGTGGCAAAAAACTAAGCAGTATCGTTATTGGCTTGAAATCATATATACAATTTGTATGAATTTCAATATGTTGCCAAGACATGGTCTTTTTCTTATTGTATTTTCTGTAAATATTTCTGGCAGTGAACTGTAAAGTAAAGGCGAGATGTAAATATGAAGGTGTACCTGTGTCCCCTCGCCTCCTGTGTTTGATCTTCATCAGCTAGGGAAGAAGGTCTAGAGGTCTGTTTGTATTTATCCTAATACTTTGTCCAGGAAAAAAAAAAAAATGGAATATTGAATGTAATACATTTAGTCAATTAAATTTTAAGGAGATTCTTATCTAATAATTGTGTGTGATTTTGATTCCATTTTCCTGGGGGGATAGGCTTATGACTACCCTTCATAATTTAGACCTGAGAATTTTTACCCTCTAGCTAAGGCTTGTTGATCCCCAGATTACTCTGAGCCCTGGAGTTTTCTGCCAGAAGGACTGAGCAGTCCAAAAAGCAGGGAGACACACCAAAGAGCACCCCTTGTCCCAGCTACATCTGTGCAGTTGTCTGCAGAGGACTCCTTGGGACCAAATCATACATGGTGGGCTGTGTGCGCCTCCTCTGAGAGTCATCCCTCCATGAGCTGCAAATATATTGACCCTGAAACCCTTGTTTTCAAATTTTAATGTAAGTTCATTAGTACACTTTAGGTACACATAATGACCAGATCCATTATTGGGAATTCTTATCCATGGTATATCTTGTTTCTCGTTTTTTTTTTTTTTTTTTTTTTTCCATTCCTATCCCTTCTTTTCAAACCCCTCCTCTCACAAAGTTCAATTTTCATGTTACTCTTCCCATTTTTTCTTTCTCTTCTTTGCTGTTCCCCACCCCTTTCTTCCTTTTTGCTTTTTTTACAGGTTGTAACTATTTCACAGTATCTATTGTGCATTTCAGTTTCTCCAGAGAGAATACTTACATATGTGTCTGATTTATTTTGTGTATAGTTATGGTCTCAAGGTCCATCTACTTAGCCATAACTCAATTTTATCTTACTTTGTGGCTGAGTGCTACATTATATTAAAAAACCCACATCATTTTTATCTGTTAATTGTGTTGATGGGTGTTTGGATTGCTTTCAAGATTTAGCTATTACATACTGGCACTATAAGTATGAGTGTGCATATATTGCTGTGATGTGATGCTTTTAATTCTAGGAAAATACTCAGAAGGGGAACAGCTAGGTCAAATGGACCACATATTCCTAGTCTTTTTGAGGAATCTCTACACTGATTTCCCTAGTACTGATCTGCACTTCCACAACAGTGGAGAAGGATTCCTTTTCCCCCACAGCCCCATCAACATTTGTTAGTCTTTTCTTTCTGGAGTAAAATGGAATCTTAGTGTTTTAACTTGCATTTCTTAAATGACTAATGACATTGAACATTTTTTTCTTTTTTTTTGTTGTTGTTTGTGCTTCTTCGGAGAAGTATCTTTTCATCTTAGATGCTCATTTGGGATTCAGCCTGAATTTGGAAAGTCTGATTTTTTTTCAGTTCTTGATATGTTCTAGATACTAGTCCTTTGTATCAAGAACAACTGGAATAAATTTTTTCCATTGTGTGGGTAGTCTTTTCACTCTATTGGTTATTTCTGTTGCTATACAAAAACTTTTTAATAAGATAAAATCCCAGGTGTTGATTCTTTGTGATAGTTCCTCTGTGATCAGAATTTTGTTCATAAGGGCTTTTACATATACTTATGCCTTCCAGAGTTCTGTCTATTCTTTCTTCCAGCAGAATTATTGTTTCTTTCTTTCTTTCTATTTATTTATTTATTTATTTATTTATTTATTTATTTATTTATTTTTTTGGTACTGGAGATCAAATAGAGGACCTTCCACTTGCCAGACAGGCACTTATGTCACTGCCATATCTCCCCAGCCTGTTTTTGATCCATTTTGAGTTTAGTTTAAGGAATGGTGATAGACGTGGGCCCATCTTTTCATTATAAAAACCCTACCGAAAATTATTTCAATTTATTTCAATCTGATAGAAGCTATGACAAACCAACTGTCAGCATCATGCTAATTAGTACAAAACTGAACGCTTTCACTAAAATGAGAAACAAGACAAGGATGCCCACTATCCCCACTCCTTTTTAAGATAGGAGGTTGGCCAGAGTAAAAGACATAAAAGGAATAATAAGAAGTTAAATTACTTGCAGAAGACATGATATTCTATATAGATCCCCAAAACTAACAAACCTTTCAGATTTAATAGCCAACTTCTGTAGCATAGATGGGTACAAAGTCAACACTCAGAAATCAGTTTCATTCCTGTACATAAATAAATCCACTGAAATTAGGGAAACAGCACCCTGAGGAGTGTCAGAAAAATTGAACACATAGGAATTGTATAACGAAGTAAAAGATTTTTACATGGAAAACTACAGTACTCTGACAAAATCAAAGAGGATATCAGAAAATGGAAAAATATCCCTTGCTCTTGGGTAGGAAGAAACAACGATGAAAATGACCACATTCACAAAACTGCTGTGCAGATTTACTGCAGTCCCCGTCAAAATACCGTTAGCAAACTCACAGAACTAGACAAAACAATCCTAAATTTCATTTGGAACCACAAGAGACCTAGAACCACAAAAGCAATTCTGGGCAACAAAAGCAAGATGGAGCATTGTAATACCTGACTTCAAATACTACAGAGCTACTGAAAAACAAAACAAACAAACAAACAAACAAAACCCAGCATGGTACTGGTGACAAAACAGACCTGAAAATCAATGAAATAGACTAGAAGATGCAAATGCAACTCCAAATGCTCTAAACCACTTGATCCGTGAGAATGAGGATAAGCACATTCACTGGAAGAATAGCCTCTTTAATAATGGTGCTGGAAAAACTGGCTTGCTGTAACCCTCAAACTCTTGGGTTGTGTGACTTACTCCTCCTCTGCCTGCCCACCACAGAACCTCCAGTTGGGTGTGGTAGCCAGGAAATTTGACTTACAGAGGTCGTATTTTGGAGTCTGAGAAGGTTTCATAGCCTGGAAATGTGTCTTAATGCCTCTCCTGCTTTACTCCACTAACCTCTTCAGGACCCAGTACCTAAAAATCACTCCAGTCCTGACCACCCTACTTCTGGCTTTGGCCTTTGGGCCCTTTGTCTGGCACAGCCTGCCTGATAACTGCTCTCGGATATACATATGACTCCTGTGTGTCCAGGTCTCCTATAGGAACTTGCTGTTCCACAGCAGGGCTTGAACTCTTAAACCAGTGGTCCTTACGCACCAGCTAGTTCTTCCCCTGCTTTATTTTTTGCCTCTGGCTGGCCATGTGCCCTTTTTCCTGGACAGTCTCATACTCTACCTCTCATCACCATCACCCTGAGTTTGCTACCCGTTTCCCTGCAGCTACTCCCCTGGCTTGGAATGACTACCTAACACCAATCATAAAATGCAGTGATCTCAAAATCAAGTCTGGATCAAAATCATTGTACACTTGGGATATTGGGTCCAAGCCTCACGCTCTAGAGCTTCAGACTCTGGCTGAGGGCAAAGCTAGGAATTGGCTGTTTAGTAGAGACCTTCCAGTGACTGAGGCAGGCAGAGCAAGGACCCTGTTAAACAAGCTCGTGTAGTGGCCACTCCTGAATGGGCTTTCCCAGGCCCAGCATGATCTCAACCTGGCCACAGTCTCCCTACAGCTTAGGGGCTGCTGGGCCCTCGGAGGCCCACAACCACCTTCCCACCACAGCCTGGAGGTTTGCTAGCCACTTTAAAAAGGAATGCCTGGCACGCACAGGGTCCTGAGTTCAATCCCCAATACGGCTAAATAAATAAATAAATAAAATATGAGAGAAGGTAAGAATGACATTTGGGAATATCCTGCACTCCCCTTAGGAGATAGGGAATAGCTTTTTTATGTATTTAGTACAGGGTCTCACTACACAGATCACACTTGTGATCCTTCTGTTTTCAGCCTTCTAAATGCTGGGATTACAGGCACACACCACCACTCCCAGTCTCAAATACTCTCTCAGCCTGCCCTGGGGTTGGGGCCAGCACAGCATGCCAGAGATCAAACTAATCCACTGAGCTATCTTGCCAGCCCTGGGAAAAGCCTTTAGAAGTCCATCACTGAAAACCCTAAGAAGGATAAATATAGAAACCTTCAGAATAATAATTTGTTTAGGGCCAGCCACCATATGTGTTAGGTTTTTAGTTTTGGTTTTCCAGACAGTCTCATTATATAGTCCAGGCTGTCCTTGAACTCATGATGTAGACCAGAGAGAACCTCCTCTTGATGCAGGAGGAAAAAACTGATCTCCTAACCTACCTTGGATGAGTTTGTGTTCTCTAAAACCAAAGAACGAATTTTAGGAACGAGATGGAGGTTAGAATAGAAGATTTATTGGGGAAGAAAACTTCTGTTCAAGAGGGGAACAGAAGGGAGACTAGTGGATTGCCCAGGAAATTGTCTTTTTTAGAAGTCTTACAGGGCAAAACCACATGATAAGGCGGACCTAAGGTGAAACTAGGGTAACTTGTTTAGGTGGTCATGAGATGGGACAAAGTCATGGTTGACCAATGAGGTTACAAGCACCATTGTTCAGGTAAAATTGTTTAAATCAGGAACAAATTGAGAAACAAGTCACGTAGCAGGCGGGCATGAATACGGAATAAGGATTCCTCCTGTTGGGGTTGAATTCCCGACTCATTTAGGCTGTTTTAAGGTGATTGATACCTATTTATTATTTATTTATTTGTTTGTTTGTTTGTTTGTTTGTTTATGGGACCAGGGATTGAACTCAACCCTGCACTTGCCAGGCAAGGGCTTATTCCACTGAGCTATCTCCCTGGCCCCAACTGATACCTATTTAGAATATCAATCCCTGATGCGCATTCCTAGGGAAGTAGGTGGCTTCTTTTTGTTTTTTTCTTTTGTCTTGAGGTCTGGCCCACAGCAGGGGTGTCTGCTTCTTGTAAGGCTGTGAAATCAACTTGTCTTTCATCTTGTCTCTTTGAGGGCCTGGCCCTATCTAGTGATCCTTCTGTTCCAGCCTCCCAAGTGCTGAGACTACAGGTGTGTGCCACCTTGCCTGCCCATCCAGTGATCTACCTAATCCAGCACAGAGGTCATTTTATTTGAGCTAAGATTTTAAATGTGGGCAATTTTCACACACAGACTTTTTGATTCTCTTGGAAGAATTGTAGAGCTGGCAATGCTGGGCCCCTGGAGCTATGATTGGCTGGAGCTGTGAGCTGCTTGCCTTAGAGGCCCAAAGCTTCCTGTTTGCTGCAGTCACTACTACCAGAAGCGTAGACTCCGCATGCGCTACTGAAAGACAGGACCTGGGAACCCTGCTTGTATGCGGCGCTATCTGCAATCCCAGTGTGAGTGCCTGCCTAGAGCCAGTTTTGTGCCTTCATCTATTTTTCTAACTTTTATAATTATTCATCAGTCTTACAACAAAGAGGATCAGAAAGGGGACACATGATGCTAGGGACAGTTGAGACCAGGCCTTTATTTCCAGCCCCATATCATAACACTGTTCCAACTCTCACTCACATCCACACATCCTGTTTTATTTCCCACTCTGTGACATCCATGTTATGTTGCCACCTGGTCACAATTAGGCTGAGGGCAGAGGATAGCTCAGCCTGCCAGCTCTCTGGGGCAGCTCTACTGGGTTAGACCAGGGTGGCCTGATGCAATCACACGTACACCATGAGGTACCTTCTAGTGCCTATGCTGAGCAACCTTACATATCCTGTCCTGGTTTTCTGGCTATGCCTGCTAGTGGGTTTGCTGTTATTCTTGTTGATCATCTGGTTCTGCTTCTTAGCCAAGGTAACCTTCTGACTGGGTCCTAATCTCAGAACTGGAGGTGGGGCTGTAACAGGATAAAATGTCCTGAAACACCACAACAGAATTTTGCTCAGGCAATTTAATGTGGCTCAGATACAGTCAGCTATAAGGCCTGATTGATAGCTTAGGGTGGCGCTCTCTCTCCCTCTCCCTTTTTTTCTCTCAGCTGGGACAGGTGGACAATGGTGTGACCTTGCCATATGGCAGGAGTGGTACTTCCATCTCTGAGCAGCTCCCTTCACCCAGCAGCCTCTGCCTGGGGACTGTCTGACCTCCCAACTCCTGCTGCTCAACTCCACAGCCTTTTGCCAGCCAAGCACAGAGGCTGCTGTGTCTGCTGCAAGCTCTGGCTGTAGGTTATCATGACAAGGTGAGAAGTTCACCCTACCCAGTGGTCACAGCATGGGAGCTGGTAATTAGTGTTCCTGGCAACAGCCTAGGAAGTCCTCTTCCAGAAAATGTTTAAAACATGACCTCCTGAAAAAAAAAAAAAATTAAAAAAACAAAAAAAAAACATGACCTCCTGATATTCCCAAAGTGGACCACAGTCCTCCCTCAGGGGTTCAGCTTGGGCATTTAGTTTGATGGCTGCGAGGAGTTAGAGGTTTGCATGTGTGCTGGCTCTAAAAGCTGTCTCTCTTGAGTCTAGAAGATGAAAGTTCTGATTTCAGTCATTTCACTTAAGAATTCCTAATAGTAGCAGACCTGTTTGGAATACTGAATTATGTAGTCTTAGGCTAAAAGCATGACCCACATTATGTCTTCTAATCCTCCAACAACTGTGTGAAGCAACATTTTATAGTTGAGGAACCTGAGGCCTGGAGAGAAGAAAACTTCTTAAGGTAACACTCCTCTGAAGCACTTCAAGTGCAGTCTTCAAATCCTGGCTCAGACATCTGCCAGCTGCGTGACTTGGACAAGTCCTGTCTGAGCACCAGCTTTCTCCTCTGTGGACGGGAATAATGCAGTGCCTGCCCTTGGGGTTGTGGAGAGGCTTCCATGTGGGGTGCCTGCCATCCACTTACAGGGCACTTAGCACGTGTACATGTGGGGTGTGCAGCAGGTGCTTATGGCCTGTGAAAATCATTCAGTGCTGGTTTTGTCACAGTGGGAAGCAGTGTAGGGTAACTTTGAATAGCTTTGCCAGAAGAGACATCTTACTATACAGAGCATTTTGAAATAAGCCCTTGTAAATTTTGTTTTACGAGAAAATCTCCTAAAGTGAGACAAATGGTCCTCTTGGGGTCTGCATTTTGAAACTTTTCTAATCTGGGGTTTTTGGATTAGGGATGCTCAACCAGTAAAATCTATGCAGCACTGGAAAATCTGAAACACTTCAAGTCTCATGCATTTTGTATAAGGGATACTCACCTTGTAGTAATTTGCCTCCTAGACATTAATGAGAGGATTCTTTGAGAAAATGCAGCCAGTGACAGAATGTTAAAATATAGTAAAAGGTGTAATCCATCTCATCTCTTCATCTGGCCATCCCAGGATAAGCCAGCTTTTGATAACATACCAGTGATGAAAAACAATAGGAAGGAGAGCAGTATTTTTTGAGTGATCCTGCCATGTAACATTTCTCTGTGACTTGTTTTTTTTTTTTTTTTTTTTTTGTCTTTTTGAGACAGGGTCTCACTATGCAGTGGAGGCTGGCCTTGAGCACACTTTTATAGCCTAGGCCGGTCTTGCACTCACACTGATCCTCCTGCCTCAGCCTCCCAAATGCTGGGATTATAGGCGTGCACCACCACGCCCAGCATGCCATGGGTAGCCTGGAAGTCCAGAGACAGTAGCTTTTACAGCTTCCATTGAGGGAGATGGACCCAGTCTGTAGTAGTGTTGCCAGCCCCCTTGACATGTGCATACAGCTTCAAGGATTCTCTCTTGGGTGTATGTTGTAAACTGAGAGTCACTGTAAATGTGTACACAGATAGTTGACAATGAATGAACTAGAGGATGAATGGGTTAATGATTGGTGTGTATCACTCAGCACCTCCTGAATAGTGTCCTATTCAGTAAACCATTTGCACACCCCCAGATCCTTCCCTTTACAGTAAGTGTATAGGTCTCTCTTTTGAGTCATGGGACAACCTTATGTCTAGGTTCCTGGTCACATTCAAGGTCATGAAGTCTACACAAGGTCCCAGGACTGAACCCTGTGTCACAGTTCTGCCTTGACCTCCTATTTTCCAATAAGGATTCTAGGCCTGGCAGGGGACTCCTTTTGAACAGAGGGTAGAAATCAGGCTGTAATGAGAGGCCTTGCCTTGGACCTTCACAGATTCAGAGGAAGGTGCACCAGATTTGTGCTTCCACTGGGATCCCTGGAGCAAAGGCTCACAGGCCTTTGCTGGGAGGAGACATTTCATAGGCAAGAAGAGGAAAGGCTTTCCTCGTGACCAGCAGGTAAGGCTATTCTAGGAGTAGAGGGTTCTGCCCAAAGGCCTTGGCCACTGCTGTGTTTGATCAGGCTTTTGCTTGCCTTCATCAGGGTAGAGAGTTTGGTATGCACTGTGCTGGAAGACAAGCCACCTGCGCTATGAGCAACTTCCTTACAAAAGCTAAAACTTAAATTCATGAACTGAGGTACCACTGTGTGTACTAGATCCTCAGGACAACCCTGTCAGTTGGAATATGGTTCCACTGGATGAGGAAATGGGTTCAGAGAGGTTAAGTAACTTTCTCAAGGTCACATAGCCAGGAAGTGGTCTTTTTCTGAAATGCATTTCTCAAAATGTTCAGTGATAACCCTTTACTCCTCCTAAATTCAAATAATGTTGCTTCAGATTGTGTCACTGGTGTCTGCAGATAATATGTATAAAATCAAGGTCTGAAGAGTACAGGGAGGTGTGCTGTCCTCTATCTGATGGTCTTTGGATCTGTCATCCATCCCCACATCTGTCCTCCCATCTCCCAGGCCCTCCTTTATTTTGCATCCTGCACCATGGGGCCATAGGATTCTGTGGAAATCCCACGAGCACACCCCTTACTTCCCAGCCCTTTGAGCTAGATTCACATCATCTGCAAAAGGGCGCCAACTGTTCTTATTTTCTGGAGCTCTAGAGTAAAGTGTAGGAGCTGGGTGGTTTAGAGCAGCAGAGAGAGGATCTCAGTGATGACACAGCACTGCAGGGCCACACTCCCTCTGAAGTCTGTCCTTCCTTGCCTCTTCCATCCATCCATCTGAATCAGTTTCTGCTGCTGCTTATAGGTTTAGTAGCTTAAAATAATATAAATTTGTTGTAATTCTTGATGTTGGCAGTACCAAATCAAAGTGTCCTGTGCAAAAGGAGAACTTGCTTCCTGGCCTTACCCAGGTGCTTAAGGCTGCTTATGTTCTTTACCCCACACCATCATCTACCTGCATTTCCATCCCCATTTCTCTGGTGCTGACTCTCCTGCCTCTCTCTTTTAATTCTAATATCCCATTGAGCCCACCCAAGTAATTGAGATACGTTTCCACCTTGCAATCCATAGATCAATCACACCTGCAAAGTTACTTTTGTTTTCTAACTTGGGCATAGGTTCTGGGGATTAGAATGCAAACATCTTTCAGAGGCCATTTTTGTTCTACACTTTTCTCTGTCTTTTACCTACCTATTAGATCTGTTCCTCTGACCCCACTCCGCCTTTCCCTTATTCTATTTCTTTATGATCCCTGTGGTTATGATCACTGATTTCACTCTAAGGGTGCCTGACTCACAGAATGTGTGTAATAATTACTACTTGCATGAACAAATGAATGCTATATAAGACAGTCTGAAGTTTCATAGGAATCCCTTTGTCACTTAGAACAAAACAAAGTGAACCAAATCAACAAGGCTAGTTAGAGAACTGGGTTTTCAAACTTTTGGGTTTTGTAACCATTTATTTAACCTTAACTTTTGTCATGTATTTAAAAATCTAGTTAGACATGTGCTCTTAGGCCAGCTGTGGTGGCATACATCTATAACTTCAGCACTTGGGAAGTTGAGGCAGGAGGATTACAGTGAGTTTGAAGCCAGCCTGGCCCACATAGTGAGTTCAAGGCCAGCTGCATTGCATAATGAGACCCTGTTTTAAAAAAAAAAAAAAAAAAAAAGAGGAGGGCCAGTGAGATAGCTCAGCAGTCGAAAGTGCCTGCTTAGGCAAGCTTAGGCAGGTACAGAGGACTGCAGTTCGATGATCTCCAGCACCAAATGGACAGGCTGAGCCAGCCAAAAAAGAAAAGAAGAAAGACTACATATCTCCAAGTATGTTGAATCTCAAGTAGTCTTGCCCATCAAAATCATTTTAACTATATAATTAGTGAGTTTAAAATATCATCATTCTTTTTTTTTTCAATTCTTTTTATTGTTTAAATTTAACAATGGTTATATTACATATTTTCATCATCGGATCAGTTTAGATTAATACATATAGGTATATAAGATTGATCAAACAACTAAACATTAACCTTTCTAAATCCACATTACTTTTTTTTTTTTCTTTTCCCCCTTTTTTTTCTTTGAAAGTTGACATATTGCATATTGTCCTCACAATCATTC
>PVJA010004569.1:0-38611 GCA_004027025.1 Myocastor coypus
CTCCCCCTCCCTTCATCCTCCCCCCTCCCTCTCTCCCTCTGCTTCCTGTCCTCCAGGCCCCGAGCTGCCTCTCCTCCAGCAGACCCTTTGCTGTGCCATCCTGCCTTGGAGATCGCTAACTATGGGCTGAAGTGTGAACCCAAATAAACCTCTTCCTCTACATCATGGGCATGAGATACTGTATTTCAGCAACAAGGAAAGCGACTGAATCCTCAGCACAACAGGAATTCCTTAACTTGCTTACCGAGTCTTGTAAGCCTCTCCAAGGTATAAGGTCTGGAGATCTGGGGAGGCCTGGAGCCCCTCGACATCTCCACTGTCCCAGATAAGCCCTGCATGGTCCCTTTCTTTCTACTTCTTCTTTTTTTCTTTTTTTTGGCAGGACCAGGGTTCCAACTCATGACCTTGCACTTGCCAGGCTGGCCCTTGGGCCATGGAGCTATCTCCCTGGTCCCTGGTCCTTTTCTGATAGATGGGACGAACTTCTGCGGGAAGACTTCCCTGGGCCAAGGGCTCCCACCACCGGGTGGTGATGAGGCCCTTCCCTGGCGGCCCTTGGCTACGCTGCATTTCCAGAGCGTCCACACTCCAGCTCCTCTCCTGAGCACAGCTGGGTGCTTGGAGCTGGCAAGAGGAAGCTGGGAGCTAAACAAGATGCCTCCATGAGGTGTCTTAAGTGTCCGAGCACTTGACAATTCCTCTGGTGTGAAACTTCCCACTGTGGCTGACTTCAAGGTGGCAGTGTGACATGTTGGGAAGAGAAGCCCAGACATGCTCCCAGGGTTACAGACTAAGGTCCCAGCTACCACTGTCTCAAATTAGCCCTATGGCAGATTTCAAAGGTACTACAATAAAGGTTTGCACTGGTCCCTGGCCCTGTCAGGAGAGCAGCACCTGCGGACTGAGGTAGCCAGGAGGATTCAGGGAACTGGCGGTATGCGGTCTGCACCTTGGATGGGATGCAAGTTTTCCCTAAAGGAGCAGTGGAGGCAGGTCCTCCAGCTGGATAGAGCAACCCAAGCCAGTCAGGAAGTGTCATATTCAATGGCCAATGACCCATGGCAAGAACACAGAGCCCAGGTTCCAGAGAGTGTCCTAACCCTGCCTAGGAACTTTGTCCTTTATCAGTGGTAGGGGAGCCATTAGTGTATCGTAGCAGACAAATGTGCTGTGAGATTTGTTTTGCTTTTCATCTTGACTGTAGCATTTAGTGGTAGGGTAGGGGTTAGGGTAAGGGTCAGGGTTAGGGTTAAGGCTGAGGGTAGGGTTAGCAGTGGCTGAGAGACTGCAGCTGGCAGAGTGGGAAGCTGGAAGGAGAGAACCCACGTGTGGGTGACAGAGGCTCGTTGACCCACAGACCCACATGTGGCAATTCTGGACTTCACACGCAAGACTTTCCTATCTACATAGAATGAATTCTCAAGACTCAGATTCGGTTATGATGAAAAGTCCGTTGGAGCCTCACAAAGCCACAGTTGAATTATGGCTCAGTGGAGAGAGTTACCTAATCCCTCTGTGTTTCCTTTTTTCTTTTTATCTTTGCAATGGGAATAATAAATCTGCTCCCAGAGCCGGGTGAACGCTGAACTGGATATAAATGCAGAACTTTCCCACCATGTCCAGCACAGGAGGGACAATGGGCCACGTGAGAAGGGATCCAGGGCAGGGCCGAACACGGCCCTGGGTGGGAGACCACAGCATTCTCTTTTGCCTGTCCGTTAGCTCAGATACTGGAGTGGCTGAGAGCTGTGGCGTCCCCACCCCGACACTTTCTGGGCAGGATAACTGGGAGCAAGTTCTTTTACTTCCCCAGCAGTTTTCCTGGGGTTTGAAACAGAGACAAGAAGACCTGAAGCAGAAATTAGATGATGCCCAGAGCTCGTGCAATGCAAAGGCCCTGAGTGTTTCCTTGTTCCTCTTCCTGTTCCTCTTTCCATGTCTCATGCAGCAGAGACACATGTTCTGTGGACACACGCTTGCCCACATGCCTGCACCCACACCCAGACGTGTTGGCATGCCAACACAGGCACGCGACGTTCTCAATCCCAGAACCCTCCAGGACGTCTTGAGGTCACTGATCCTGTGTCTGTCTGCACCGCCTGCTCTCTCTGCTGCCATGGGCTTCTCTTTCTTTCTTTCTTTCTTTCTTTCTTTCATGATATGAAGTTCAAGTTGTCCCTGAACTCACTAATAGGCCAAGGTGGCCTCCAACTCACAGTAATCCACCTGCCTCAGCCTCCTGAGTTTTGGAATTACAAACACGCACATTCACGCCTAGCTCTCTTTTTCTCTTCCTTAATTTATTTCCACAATAGTCAGTTTTTAAGCCGGGCGTGGTGGCGCACGCCTGTAATCCCAGCACTTGGGAGGCTGAGGCAGGAGGATTGGTGCGAGTTCGAGACCAGCCTGGGCTACAAAAGTGAGCTCAAGGCCAGCCTCAACTGCATAACGAGACCCTGTCTCAAAAAGACAAAAAAAAAAAAAAAAAAAAAAAAAAAAAAAAAAAAAAAAAATAGTCAGTTTTTAATCAATGAGCACTATTACTTAAAGGAAAATTATTCCTGGATAATTCAATGCAATTGTGACTTAGATACCCAGCTGGTAAATAATGGGACACACACTGCCCTGGGTGTAAAGCACCCCATTTTGGTGGATAGGAGGATAGATGTTATTTATCTCAGAATGAGGCAGTGAGAGGCCACAGGATGGAGGCGAAGAAGAGGCAGGGATTTTCTTTGCAGCCCCTGGTGCAACTGGGCCTGGTCTGGGAGGGACCCAGACTCTTGCTCAGGCTGGCAGTGGGCAGTGCCACTCCCCAGAGCTGCCCAGCCCTCCAGCCTATCAGATCCAGTCCATAGCCACAGAGCTACAACCCTGAGGTTTTAAAATTCTAAAGGAACTTGCTCAGGGTACAGCCTGGATCCCCCTCTGGACCTGTCTTGCTTTCGTCTTCCTAACCTGTACCTTCTCTATCTCATTCCCCTTTCTCTTTCATCTGCCTTGGCTCCCGGTGGCAGACCCTTTGCCCTACTAGCCCAAGTCTGGGGTGCCCACTTGCCCTTTGACCCTTGGTTTTCCCCCTGGCAGGAGGTGTGGATTTCCCCCTTGGCTGGGCATTCATTTTATCTTTCACCAAGCGATGACAGAGCATTTCCTGGCGCATGCGCTGGACCACTTTGGTGGAGCCAGGAACAGCATGCCCTATCTGGAAGGCGAGGCGGTCAGACAATTCACAGAACTCACTGTGTGTGTGTGTGTGTGTGGGTGTTGGGGGAGAGGTCGTACCAGGGAATGAAATGTCCTTGAACTCTAGTAGTGAACCAGAGGTCGGCCAATCACATTTTACCCTTAATTGATTTATCGGATTAACTTTAATGGAACCGAGAGGAAGCTAGAGCAAGCCAGGAAGCAGTCATAATGGAAGAGATTGTACTCAAGGATTCTATTTGATCTTCCAGCAGCCCCAAGAGGGGGCGGGTGTCCCCGTTTCCAGCCCAGGAAGCAGACTCGGCCAGGCCAGCTGTAGTTCCTGAGGTCATCCAGCCCAAGGTGAGGCGTCCGGAGAGTCTGAACAGCACCCCGGCGCTCAGTCCCGAAGCCATCTATCTAGTCTCGGGCAAGTGAAGCCACAGGCCTCTGTGGGCAGGCGGCGAGTCCCGCTGGACCGAGCCTGGCTGCCCACCGGCACTGGACGCCCCTGGCCTTTCAAGGCCTCATCTCGGCCTCACATAGGGAAACCGCAGAGGTTTCTTCTCGGCACGCATCTTCCTTGGCAGCCTTGGACATTGATTTATGATCAAAAAGGCAAAGGAGGATGCCAAGGAGACGCAGGGCGGCAAGGGTGGGTGGGCGATATGAGATGGGACCAGAAAGAATCAAAAGACTGCCGAAGCCTTTAAACAGATCCTGCCCTCTGATGCCTCCGTAGGCGTGGGCTGGAAATCTTTCATGTTAAACTGAAATGGAATCGCGAATGAGGAGGGATCGTCCTGGGGCTTGGGTGCGCCTTACGGGACTGAATTAAATCAAAATCCTATTGATTTCCCCTGCTGATGAGCGGGCCCGGTGCTGCAGGAAGCGAGGCAGCCCAGCGAGCAGCTGGAGTCCCCATCCTGGCCACCACTGTCCCGCTGCCACGCCCCACAGCACTTCCGAGGCTTGACCATGGTATAATTGGCCCAATGGGTTGAAATTGGAAACCAGAAGAGCCAATTAGCAGCTGTCTCCTCAGACCTCCGGGGTGGGGTGATGGGACACAATGACTTGGCACAGAGCAAAGAAGGGGGGAAAAAACTGAAAATAAAAATAGAAACCATCGAGAGCGAAGACCTAAATCTTTTTGGCTTCCTGATTAATATCCCTGTCATGCCGATCACAAGCCCTAAACAGCGATGCTGGTTGCAGCTGAATTTTTTATACTTTCTATTAATCTTTAATGATAGCTTGGTCACCTAGTCTCTTTTATCTTGTCAGATAAATGTATGGTTAACAGGCTAATGAGATTTCTAAAGCCCCATTCCAGCTCCCGGCTATCTATCGCAGGCAGTGACCTCTGACCCCTGGCAGACAGCGGCACCGGGGTGCTCATAATTGGTAGGTGTGCTGGGAATGTACTGGAAGCTGAAGGATGGTTTAAACTTTGATTTGAGGTCAGGGAGGCCACCAAGCTCTAGAAGACTGGCCCGGTTTTATTACCAGCTGGCTCTGATGGGGATATAATTAGATTTAGCTATTGCTTTATTAATAAGTAATTGCTTCCCCCACCGCTGTGGGTGGGCAAATGTATTCCTTGGATAATTTGAGGACACTAGTCTGGCTTTATTAAGAATAATATATCATGTGTATTTGGCCAGGGGCAGACATCCATCTGGATTTCTGGACTTTGGGAGAACTTTATCATTTTTACTCTTTTGCCGTGTTGAATAAACTGGCTGTGTGTTTCCAGGTCTGTCCTCAGCGACCTCTAGCTCTGTTGTTGTGGAGGGCTTCTGCTTTGGCCTGTTTCAATGACATAAGGGTAGAACATATACAAATAATTCCATCCCACTGTCTATATTCATCCATCCATATATATACATCCATCTGTCTCTCCATCCATGCGTCCATCTACCCATATATCCAACCATCAATCCATCCATCCACTCATCAGTCCTTGAATTCATGCATCCATTCATCCATCCATCCATCCACCCACTCACACATGCATGCATCCATTCACTCACGCACCCATCTATCCATCCATACATCTGTCCATCCACCCATCCATCCATCCATCCATCCATCCTCTACCCTGCCAACCATCATCCTTTTATCCACTCAACCACTGGAGGACTCACTAAACACTAACTTACAACCCTAGAGCAACAGGATCACAGAAATTTGAACCTAACTCTTGTCTTCAAGAAAATCACCAGCAGAGAATTAACTGCAATTCAAGAGGCAGTGAGTTCAAACCCACAGGAGACATACCTGAAAAATGCTGGATCGGGGGTAGGAAAGGCACCTCAAACATACTCTATTTTGTTAGCGGTCCTGAGCATTGTTCATATTTTTTCAGAGAAGATCTGGGACTTGGAAAGAAGGCAGACTAGAAGGAAGAGCTGCAGGTTTCTTAAAAGTTTAAAACTGTAAGTTTCTGCACCCCATGGTAGAAAACTAGGAAAGAATGAGGGTTGGGTTAGGAGGAAGTAGAGAAAGAAAAACAAAATGTGAGAAGAGGACAATGAAAGACAGATCCCTCATTAGTCTTAGACTCTAGAGAATTAATGAAGAATTAATTTAGCAAATATTTATTGGGCCTATTTCTCAACCTGCTCAAAGATAATGTAAAGATGTGAGTTCTAACGCCAAATATATATGTATATATGTATATATATATATATATATATGTAGTGTGTGTGTGTGTGTGTGTGTGTGTGTGTGTGTGTGTGTGTGTGTGTGTGTATGGTACTGGGAATAGAACTCAGGACCTTGCGCTTGCTAGGCAAGCACTTAATCTGCTGAGCTATATCTCCAGCCCAGGTATTTTTTAGTTAAATATCATCATTTAACTGTTGTTTGACATCTAAGTTTGTTGTGCTAGACACCTCTTCCCTAGGCAGAAGCTCTTGGATCTAGTGCCTGCTATTTTAACTGCACCTAGAGACTTGAATTCTGTATTAAATTTGTAGTGGGATAAAAGAATGCTCTTTTATGAAATGATTCCGACCACATCTCTGCCATATTTTGGCTAATCTAAGACACACCATCAATTTATCTTCCCTGAGAAATAAAAAGCTCTGCTAATTATACTGTGTCATGCTGGTGGTTGTAAAAACACATTCTAATTTCCAGAATGTCAAATTATAGAAAGAAATATGTCTTACAATTGATAAAACACAGTAGCTCAAACCCCTCACAACTGTGCCTTGTTTTGATTCCTACTTCTCAAGAGTTCCTGAGAGGTGCTCTGTAAGACTTAAGGGCTCTCAGATGCTCGTCTTCCAGAGCCCTCTCCAGGCTTAGAGCTGCACCCCAAAGTCTCTGATACACCTGTGGTAGGGCTCGTTGAGACAGGGGTAGAGGGCAGAGGGTGCTAGGCATGCTTCCCCACCCTTGCCCAGATGGGCCTGCTCATCTCTCTTGCTCAGAGGTTGTTATCGTTTATATCTAGATATTCCCCAAGGCCTCATGAGCTCATAAGCAGGGATGCTGGAAGGTGATACATTGTGGGTGCTTAGAGCTGACTTGCTATTAGGAGGCCGGATCTGATTGGAAGAAGTAAGTCAGTAGGAGTGTGGCCTGAAAGGGTTCACCGTCCTCCCTGCTCCTCCCTTTTTCTCTGTTTCCTGTCCACCGTGAGGTAAGCAGCTCACTCACGTCCACCCAGACTCTTCTACCATGCCATTCTTCCTCAGAGCTGGCCAACTATTGACTGGCCTCTACAAAGGCCAGAGCTGGCCTCTACAAAGTGTGAGGCCCTCCTCCCTCAAGGCATGGGTGTTGGGTGTTGGGTTCTACTGCAACGGATACAGGTGGAGTCTCTCTGCTCCCCAACCTTGTCTTCTTCCACAGCCCTGACATTTGGCCACAGCCTGACCAAGAGCAACTCACCTCCTCCAGGAGACCCTGCCATGTAGAAGACCAGCTACCACCAGGAGGAACCTGGACCAGAATCAAGGGGCCTCAGCCCTGTGCTTTAGCTTTTCCCAGACAGAATGGTGGCAGACGCTAAAAAGAAGTTTGGTAAAACGTGGCCAGGCCCCCTTTCTTCACTCAATCGCTGACTCTGCACATCACTGAACCTTGAGATGGACTCAGAAGGACATATGTGCCAGGTCCAATATGGTCACTGACTGCAGCCAGCTTTCGGGTCACCTCCATTCCAAGCAGGGTGTCTGGGATCAGAGTATTTTCTTGGTAAAGTCCCAAGGGTATTTTCATTGTAGCTCCTTTAAGAATTTCTTTCTGTTGCTCTTTTTTGAGACTTGGGATGCCAAAAAACAGTGTGGGAAACTTTTATGTTTTTTTTATACACGCAATAAATACTAACATTTCAGTATTTTTGAATTTTTCCTGTTTAATATAACTCATAAAATTAAGATTGATAAGTCATCAGTAGATATGTTTTAAAGAATAAATGTGGGTCAGACAGGCCCTCACTTCTGTACCTTCATGATAAAATTAATCTACATCCCTTAAAATCAGGCCAAAACTGAAAGACTGAGCTATATAGACAGGACTGAATTAATTTCCTGTTGCTGCTGTTACAAAGAGGAGCAAGCCAGCAGCAGTCACAGACCTTTGAGCCATGGGCACCATGGTTGTGGTCATGTCTTGTTACAACGCCTGTGAGGAGGAGGACTCTAGGCTGCATGTCCCATATGAGAAGCTAATACCTGAGGTGGAGCTGAGGCAGGGATGGTAGCTCCGAGCAGTGAGTGCAAAAACAGATTCATGTTAACAGAGATTTGACTGCAGAGCCCATAATAAATCAACTGCTTGCAGATCTGGACCAACACCATACCGCTGAGTGGTAAATGACAATAAACTTGCATGGAGAGGAGTGGAATAAGTTTTTTTTTTTTTGGGGGGGGGGATACTTCCCACCCCATCACTCTCAGGTGGGACCTTCTTATTGCAGGAAAACAAATTCAAGAGTCCTACAAATTCTACATTATAGTGAGTTGTACAATTATAACAATAATGGAAATAAAGCGCTTGATAAATGTAATGAGCTTAAGTCCCCCCAACTACCACCCAATCTACGGGGAAAAAAATTGTCTTCCATGAAGCTGGTTGCTGGTGTACGAAAGGTTGGGGACTGACTGCTAGCTCAAGGCAACACCAATGAATTCTCTTAAACTCTGAAGCTCAGACGCTTCACATGCCTCTTGCAGGGCAGACATCAAGGGGGTGGCAGGGCTGGCTCCTTCTGTGGGTCACAGGGGGAAGTCTGCTCCCTGCTCTTCGGCTCCCACAGCTGCCTATATCCCTGGCTGGCAGGTGCATCTCTGCAGTCCAAGTTTTATCATCCCATTGCTGCCTTCTCGTCTGCAGCCCAATGTCCCTCTCAGAGAGACTCGTGTGATGACATTCAGGGTCATCCTGGATCTTCCAGAATAATCTCTCCATCTCAAAAAGCTTTACTTCTTCAAAGCTGCAAAACTCTGTTACCAGAGAAGGTGACGTTCACCAGTTTGGGTGATGAGAAGGTAGATATCCTTGGGTACTCACTTGGTTACTTTGGGGACAGACTGACTCAGTTCGAGGGACCTCAGATGCTTCTGTAGAGGGGAGGGCTGGGGTCAGGAAATTCAGCCCAGTCCATCCGGCCAGGCCTTTCCCTGAGGGCCCTGCTCAGAGACACTATAGAGAAAGGCCCGGCGCTTGAAGAGAACGTGCCTGGGTTTGCATTTCCGCTCTGCTGGTCCCTACTGCGTGGCCCGACATGAGTCAGTTTACCTTCTGGATCTATTTTTTTAAACTGGAAAATAATTATATCTAAATTCCATGGCTAATGTAAAGATAAGAAGTAACCTATAAAATCTACCTAGCACTGCGCCTGCAACCCAGCAATGGCCGTGGCAGCAGGTATTGTCATAAACTCCTTACCTGGACCTCCTACAGCCAGAGGAGAGAGTGGTGTCCCTACTCCCTGCCACCCTCTCGACTCTGGTTTTGTTGTCTACAAACCACAATCATAGTGACAGAGCAAGGCCGGAGCAAAGACCCAGCACTGGGCTCCAATTTCCTGAAATTATAAAATCCTCTCCTATGCCTCTTTTGGATGTGTTCATTCCTTCCACGTTCTAGATTTTTCTTAGGCCCAGAGGCCATCTCCAGCATGGTGTTTCAGAGTAGGCTCGGGAGGCAGCTTTGTTCAACGCCCAGCCTCACATTTACTGTTTCCATGACTTGAGTACACTACATAGAACTCAGTTTACCCTGTGCATATTCAGGGTATTCCTGATAGCGACCTCACAGAAATCATGCTGAGGATTCGCTAGCAGCATAAATGGGAAGGGTATTTCAGGCTCCCCACATCACAAGGTCAGTGCACCCTGATTCTCCCACCCTCCCAGCATCAGAGATGACTGAGTGACAGCCAAGCCACTGCTTAAGTGAACCAACTTCCAGATCAGTTTATTATCAAAACACGGTACAAATGTTGTTTTTATGCTCAATAAACAGCTCCTCAGCTCTGCAAAATGAAATATCCCTTTCATTATAAAACCCAGAAGCCATCTATATCCTGTGTCTTAAGTAGTATAAATAGATGGGATGACAGTCGGGGAGGGATAATGACACTGTTTATTTTCACCAGCTCAGGACGGGCTGACACCATGTGCATGCTGGGGACCAGAGAGGATCCTGGAAGGGGATTTGAAAATCTGTCATCCACGCCAAGAACAAGGTGTGAGACATCTGTGTGCAGACTGTGCTTGCCAGGCCTGGGGACAGTGGGAGGGATGTCAAGATTCCACCTGGCACCTCAAGGAGTTGGCACAAGCTAAGGTGGGGGGAGCCATTCTGGAGAGGGTGCAGGGAGCCCCGAGATACTGTGACACCATCTGCTGTGGCGGTGACCACTGTGGCCCCTGGCATGGACCTTTACCCAGCATGAGCTGGAGTAGCCACTGCTCCCAGAGTTCTTGACACAGAAGGACTGGGTACAGGGCCTGAGATGCTGGCCTGGTCAGGCCTTGGCATCTGATGCTGTGGGGCTCTGGGTGGAGCCTCAACTTCCTAGGACAGTGGTTCTTAACCTGTGGGTCGTGACCCCCGCGGGGGGTCGAACGACCAAAACACAGGGGTCGCCTAAAGCCATTGGAAAATGCATATTTAAACCCATGCTATGCCATGGGGAAATGTTATTTATTGAAATTAGTAATAAATATTTCTCAACATACAATTAAATATTGCTTTTGTGATTAATCACTATGTTTAAATTATGTTTGATTTGTAGCAATGAGAATACATAATGCATATCAGGTATTTACATTCCGAATCACTGTAGCAAAATGACAGTTTTGAAGTAGCCACCAAAATTATTTTTTGGTTTGGGGTCACAGCATTAGAAAGGTTGAGAACCACTGTCCTCAGGCCTCATTCTGCAATGGGAAAACGAGGCCCACCCTGCCCACTGCGTCATGAAGTAAACAAAGTGCAGGTGATCTCCTTCTCCTTCTCCTTCTCCTTCTCCTCCTCCTCCTCCTCCTCGTCCTCCTCCTCCTCCTCCTCCTCCTCCTCCTCCTTCTCCTTCTTCTTCTTCTCCTTTTCAGAACTGGGGATTGAATTCAGGGCCTTTGAGCTCTAACCCTGGTTGGTACTCCTTTTATTTTTTATTTTGAGGCAGACTCTTGCCAAGTTTCTCAGTTGTCCAGTGTCCTGGTTACTTTTCTCATTGCTGAGACAAAATATCTGATGCCCAAAGTTACGGAAGGGAAGGTTTACTTAGCTCATGATTTGTGGAGGTTGCGGCCCATCGTCTGCTGGCTCCAGGGTAGCGTGGCACAGCAGAGAACAGTCCACTGGGGGCAGAAGAAGGCAAAGCAACAACCAAACCTCAACAGCACCTTCCTGCCCATTTTATGCTCTCTGTAGGCCCCTGGGGTTAGGGCAGTGCCAAGCCAGTAAGTGAATGGACCACACACCGAGCATCACACACTCTAGGTTCAGCCACTTCTGAAAGGCCCACCCTGCTGCCTCTCAGCCTCCCAGCATGCTGGGGTTACAGGCCTGTAGCAACTCACCAAGTTGTGCAAACGTTTTGTATGTTCTGCTTTGCACCACCATGAGTTTCCAGGACAGGAAGCAGGATTCCAGAAGGAGCTGATGGCTGCGGGGGGGTCCCTGCTCAGGCCTGGGTCTCCTGATCTTCCACTGCAAACTCTTTCATGTATTCTAGGGGCCAAACCCTGTCTAGGGAGAGACAGGGCAGCATTACCTCAGTGTGCACTGGGCAGGTCTGGTTTGGGGGAGGGGTGTGTGCTATTCACATAGAAGGCTCCACCAATGGCCTCCAATGGGCAGGTGCTGGCACTATTGGATACAGTGGCCCAGCTGAAGTTTTGCCAAGGAAATACATGTGTTTCCAGGGACACACTGACCCACTGATCCTTTATACAAATTAGCCTCTCACTGTCCTGGAAGAAGTTAGTAGAGATGGGATCCAAGACCATATTCTGCAGCGGTGTGGCTGGGTTAGCGAGGTCTGAGACGTGGGACTCAGCTAGAGTGCGGCTGTGTCCACAGTTAGCGCCTGAAACAGGGAAACAACGGGCATGGAAACAAATCTCAGCAGCCTCCAAAGGAAGCTTGAGGCAGAGGAGATCTTCGCTAAAAGAAAGCGAGAGCTGATCACAGCGCCCCTTTGAGATTTGCTGCTCTGGTCTGCGCAGTGGGTATCGAAATTCCTGGCTACCCTGGCCCACACTGGAGGAGAAGGGCCCCAAGGGCTGCCCCTGCCACCCGGAGCTGTGCTGCAGTAGGGACAGCAGATCTGCTCCCTTCCCTGCTTTGTCTCAGGGGACCGTGGGGATTGCCCATGTTAGGATTCTGTCCTGAGCAGGCCTGTGTAATCAGCCAGCTGAGGATAGCTGGGCCACAGCCAGCGCTGGGGAATGGGTTTGCGGGGGGTGGGGGGGGAGTTGGGGGGGTAAGAGTGGGTAGAGGGGTGGGTAGGGACGCTGAGGCTCCAGCCTGGGTCTGCTCAGCTCAGTGGGTTAAGTAGCTAAGTAGCAGCGATGGTATGGGAGAGAGGGGAGGGTGCGGGATGTTAGGTGGTGGTTCGGGGCATGTGGAGGCACACAGAGTAAGGGGCGAACCACCCACACAGGGCTCATCATTGGCCACAGTGTCCTAGGCGAAACAGATCCAGATTGTTCAAGCAGATATGATGCAAGGAACTGGTTACCCGGGGCTAAAGGGCAGCGCAGCAGAGGAGACTGGATGCTCGTTGGGTCCTGGCCCCTGGGGGTGCGGTGGGGGGGGCTGCTAGTCCTTCTGCAAGGCCTCCTCGCAGCAACCCACCTTCCACCCGCCCTCTGGGGCCTCCCATTGGCTGAACCCAACAGGAAGCTAGCAGCAAGGCAACCTGGGAAATATAGTTCCGTTGGCTACCAGAAGGAAATGAGGGTGAACTGCTGTGGGAGTTACACAGCTGGCGAATAACCGGGCGAGATCTGCACGCTGAGCCTTTGTGCCTACTCTCTTGAGAACGCTGTGGGCCAGGGCTCAGAGGGGCTTGGCAACCACTACCACGGGGACCAGGACTTAGGCTGAAGCCAGGAGCCAGTTGGGCCTGACGGAGTGGAAGGTGGTGGGGCCTCTGCATCCCTTGTGGCCCAAGGAAGCTGTGCTGGAGACTGCTGGGCATAGAAGGGACAGAGATGACCTCTGTCTTCAGGGGCAGGAAGACGGCCGCTGTTTGTGGCTGGGTTTGGGGACATTGACAGATGGCCACCCATCTTGGGGAGGGAGGCACAGGCCATTGGGTGCAGCGGGGTTGGGGTTGCCCAATGTGCTCTGCACCCAGCAGATAACGGCCCTTCTGATGAAGGGTCATGGGGACCAAGCGCCTGGCCCTACAATGGGCACTGTGGTCCGGATGTGGTTAGCAGCAGGGCCCACATGACCACTGCTGTGGTCCACAGGGGCTGTGAGGGTGGTTAGTGTAGGAGGCCGGATGTCAGACTACAACGCAGAGCTCAGGGTTGCGTCCCAGCTCCGTCTCCTCCCCCAAATTCCTTTAGGCAGATCAAAATCACTTTTGTTTTGGGGCTTCGCGAGCCTGCTAGAAAAGTACAGTGTGGCCAAAAATGTCACCTGTGAGAAGCTGGGCTGGACCCTCTGAGGAGGGCTGTGGTCGCCTGCTGGCTGTCCCGGTCCCTGTGGCTCTCTGGCCCTCTGTATTTTCGCAGCACCTTGTGTCCTCATGTCCCATCATTTCTCTGAATCGCAGTGTTAACCAGGATTGGATCTTCCCTGCAGCCCTTGGTGTTCCGCCAAAGAATTGGACAAGACGCAACAAGAGGGAACAGGGTGCACTCTCACTGAGGCAGAAGAGAAGTTTTGCAAGATGAAAGTCAGCTGATGGAGAGGCTCCCAGCAGCCGGGAGGCTAAGGGAAAGGGACCTTTTGTATCCTACATCCCCTGCTTAGCTCTCTTATGTAAATAAGACACCGGGCAACACCTAGTTGGCAGTCATGGGTTGTGTCTAAACTGCTGATCAAAACACTGGCTTGGCTTCCTGTTCATGCAAATTCAGGTTCAGGAATTAGTGTCCTGATTGGCTGCACCCACATGTGACCAATTGTAAAGAGCATCTTCTGACTGGTGCTGTGAGCAAACTCAAAGGAAGACTGAAAACAGCAACCTTCTCATTGGCCAAAAGAGCGCTTTTCTGATTGGTTCCGTGTACAGGAATGCCGCTGTCGCTATACTATGCAGGTGCCTCCCCCTGTGGTCTGGTCTTACCAGCTTGGCCTTATCAGCTTCTCAGGCTGACCGACCTCCTTATTATAATCTGTCAGGGGCCATGGGACTGAAGACCTTGCCACCCCCTGCACAGGGAAGCCTGGGGACTCCGGATTCTTTCCCGAGGCTTGCCCCTAGGAATTGGTGCAATCCACAGACTTCAGTAGGAGTGTTTGGGAGAAGGAACTTCTGCCACTGACGTAAAATCGGAACCATGACTCTATGCCTAAGCCTCCCTGAAAGCTAGAGCATATTATTTAATTAGGTTTGGGCCAATAAAATGGTAAAAAGACCTGATATACATCATTTTCCCTTTTCTATTTGCCTTTCTTCTTACTTCGTGGCTTCTGGATGTAATACCTGGAGCATATGCAGCCATATGGGATCACGAGGCGATGCATTAATGGTGTCAGGAAACTAGAAAGAGACTGAGATTCTACCGACTTCCTTGATTTTAATGTGCCATCCAAGCAAAAACCTCCTCTTTAAGCCATTGTTATTTTAGCATTTGAATACTCCTAGTCGAATTTGACTTCCATTACATCGAAATGTACATTTTGTTACACTGAAGTACTGTTCAGAATGCTTTTCACCGTTTGTCTTCCTTTCCATTGTCCCCAGACTCTGCCCTGCCTCTCCTCAGAACACTGTCCCTATGAGTCCTTCAGGGCCACCCACCGAGCTGGCCTTGGTCCCTCAGTTCTGTTGATTCTGTTCATCTTGGTTAGTATTTTATCATATTGTTTTTATTTTTTTCATAGAGCGGAAATCTGTGGTCTCCTTTGGGGCAGAGCTGGGAGCTGTAGTCTCCTCACCACCCCCATAGGCTTTGGGGATACAAAGGAGAGCAAAACAAAACCCTACCCCTCGCCTTATAGAATGAAGGGTTTAGCAGAGGTAAACAGGGTTTCAACGAATAAACAAGTGACTGTGTAGTTACAAAGTCCAGCGGCATCCGGTTTAGGTCAGAGGTTCTGGAAATCGAAGAAACAGGGCTCGGAATGAGAACGGAAGACAAGTGCAAGCAGACACAGAGGAGACAGAGCTCTTTCCAGGGAAGACAGCAGCACGCACCAAGGTCCTGGGAACCCGAGGAAACAGATGAGGATGGAAGGCGAGGGGGAAAGTGGAGGGAGGGAGATCGCGAGGCAAGCCAGAAGCGAGACCACGCAGGAGCACATGTAGTAAGATTTATACACCATGAGGGTCCATTAGGGTCAAATTCTCTTCTTTGTACCCCACAGTTGTTCAAATGTGTTTGGACGAAGGCTGTCTATGCTCCCATGAGCCTCTGGGATGCCATCAACCACCCAGGATCCACCATGCTTGTCATGTGACCCAACATGGCTGACGGAGCTCCAGACACATCCACAGTAGGAGCCCCAGGAAGGTGGGCAAAGCCTCTCGGCCGACCTAGTTTGTGTAAGAGTTTTCCAATTGCGGCTGTGAGATTTCTGCTGACATTTCATTGGCCACTGTGGCTGCAGAGCATGCTGGGAAATGTCTTTTAGCTGCACACGTTCCCACCTTACAGAAACTGGCTACTTCTGGTAAGAAAGATTGGGAAAATTGATGTGTGGTGAAGAGTAAGGATTCCTGCCGGCAAGATAGCTCAGTGGACTAAGCGCCTGCTTAGGCAAGTGCAGGGACCAGGATTCGATCCCACGCACCACAAGCCGCGCTGGCTCCTGTCCCCAGGCATAGAGAGCCGGCCACCAAGTCCCAGTGTGATGCATGCCTGTAATCCCAGCGCTGAGGAGGCTGAGAACAGGAGAATCACTAGCAGCTCGAGTTGCGAAGTCAAACCCTGTACCAAATACATGAGGAGGAGGAGGAGGCAGCGGAGGAGGAGGAGGAGGAAGAGGGAAAGAAGCCAGGTGCGAAGGGATACTACAATTCTAAGAAAATTGATCTATAGGGACAAAAGTCAAAGACCCCTTGTAGATTGGTAGAGGCCTCAGAACTTTCTGGAAAGCTGGGGATGTTCTAGTGCTTTATCTGGGTGCCAGTTATGGGATGGAGGCATCTATCTGACATTTAGGTGTCTTATGGCATACACACTCTGCTCCAATACCTTAAAAAATTTTTAAACAATTTTTAAAAATCTTTTAAAATATATATATATATATATATATTTGGCTGTTGCAGCATAGTGATCCTCCTGTCTCATTATCTCCTCAGCACAGTATTTTTTTTTTAAAGCATATTAGTTCCAAGATTTATCTGTCTCTGGGGAATTAATCAGAACACACACACACTTTTTCTTCTTCTATTTGTTCACTTCGTGGAAGGCTCTGGCATTAGAAAAATCCAGCTTTTGAGACCCCCTCTATAAGCTCCAGCTCCAGACATGTTTGCAAAAATTCCTCCACTGCCCAGAGCTGGACAGGCCGTCTCTCTCTCTCTCTACGATGCCCAGCTCTCTGTCCCGATCACATTGCAGACTTTCTCTCTGCTTTGAACGAGCCCCACAGTCCTCACCCTTCACACCAGCCCGGTCACGCGTCTGTTGAATGAATAGACCGCTTTATGACCGAAGCACCATCCCTGCCAAGACTGCGTTCATCGTACATTCTGGGGGCGAGAGATAACGACACCAGAGCCCTGTCCATGACACAACCTCTCCTTGGCTGTGGAAGGGGCGTTGCGGGAACAAAGGCAGTGGGCAGAAGGAGGAGATGGCTTTGTAGGAACACATCCCAGGAAGCCCCAGCCCGGAGGAGCCCCTTGTTGGTTGTGGGTGGGAATTTGCTTCTGGCTGGGGATGGCTGGGGAGGCCAGAGGCAGCAGAAGGAATGGCAGCGCATGCGCAGCTTCGAGGGCAGCAAGCCCAGGGCCACAGGGTGGTCCCCCCCACCCCGCGCTGCTGGTATCTGTCTGCCCAGGTGAGAAAACCACGGTGGCTATCCAGCTTCCTCCCTCCCTCTCCTCTTCCCCTCCTCTCTGCTTCTCACAAAGTGGTCCTGAAATGACACCGGGAGCAGCTGCTTAAGCAATTTTGCCAATTAATGGGTCTCTGAAATTAAACCGCCTACACAGTCTGGATGAGCCTTCTCCAGGAGGGACGGCAGCAATTGTCTTCATGATAATCAGGCCTGACTTGCCTTCGCACACATTAATCCGAAAGCGAAGGCGGCGGGAGAGATGCCCTTTCTCGGGGAATATCGACAATATCGTAATGAGGCTCGGGGAGAAGGATGCCGAGGCATGGCTCTGCATGCTCAAATCCCTTTCCCTCCGCTGCCAAGAGCTGGCTCGGCTGCAGGCAGCTGGGCGGATGGTGAAGGAATATCAATGCCCCGAGCCAGGCGGGCTGGATGGCCTGGGAAACACACAGCAAAGGGCAGGACGTGTCTGGGAAGAGCAATCCGGAGGACCTCCAGGGGGAGTGGCCTGGGTGGTGGCAGCTGCAGGGTGGAGCCAGTGAGCGTCCCCAGCGCTGCAGCTACTGGGTGGGGGCTTCTCCTCCTGCCAGCAGGGGCCCAGAACCATCCTCAGCACAGAGCCTTCCTGGGGCTCCTAGCTGGATGGAGTCAGAGCCCAGCAGGCACCTGCTGGCCCTCCAGGCTCCCAGAGCACGGGAGTCCCTTTGGGTGTCTTCCCGTCTCCTTTGTGCTCCACCCTTTCCACTGGGCATGGCCCCACAGCTGCTCTCCCAGGGGGCGCTGGATTTTCTTCCAAGAACCAACGACCCGAGAGGCAAAATTGCAAAGGGGGAAATTCGAGAGAGGTGTGCAGAGCCTGGATCCTCGTGAGAGGAGGGTTTTTCCAGCTACCTGATGTTTACAAAATCTTAGCCATGGTGGAGGCTTCGTGGTGCTTAGTCCTCGTGTCAGCCCCCCCACCCCACTTTACACACAGAAGACCTGAGGTTCAGGGGGCCCCGCAGTAGGCCCCAGGGCACAGTGATTGAACGGCAGAGCACGGATTGGAACTCAAGTCTTGATCCTTTCCACCCATTGGTCCCTTCTGGGACCTGTAGGTTATGCTGAAGAATTTAGCAAAGCCAGGTTCTCTGTGTGTTGTCTGCGTTTCCTGGATTCTGAGAGCAGGGGAAGGGGGTGGGGTAGAACAGGCAGCAGCTTCGTCAACCTGATTCTACCAGGATTCCAGACCTGCCCGTGTGCCTGGTGGTCTGGGGAGCACGTAGGTGGCTCCAGGAGCTCCGCAGAGCGCTCTGTTGCTTCGCTGTCCTTGGCAGGCTCCTGCCGCTATGGTGCAGCCACAGGTCGGACCCTCTACGTGCCCTTCACAGATCGGTGCTGACATCCACAGCTGTCACAGTCGTGCAGTTCTGCTGTGGCCCAGCAAGGACAGGGAAGCCGGCCCTCATGCCAGGAGCCACCCTTGTGCCCATGTCCAAGTACAGGGGTCACCAAGAAAGGCGGGGAACGACGCTTCAGCTGCCCACAGTGATGGGAGCTGCCCAGCTGCCCAGCCGTGGCACCAACACCCAGGGGGTGAGGCAGCCACTCCATCAGCTGAGAGCCGCTCCCACACCTCTCCTCTCCCTCCCTTTCCCTCTCCCTCTCTGGCTTCAAAGTCTTGGCAAAGTAATTATTTTTTGGAAGTGGGACACTTGCTTAAAGCTTCAAATAATGCAAGACCGTTTGCGTTTACACCAAACCCACGCTAAATATAGCATGTCACTATCCATAGCTGAACAACAACACTTTGCCCTCCTCTGGGGATAAAAAGCCTATTTGTTTTTTCTTCTGTCTGTGATTGTGTGTATACATTTACTGTTGGAGGGGCACTTCGTATCAGTTAGCTTTTCCTGCAGTGAGTTTAAACCCAGCCCAGAGCTGGGGAGATAGCTCAGTAGAGTAAGCGCCTAACTGGCAAGCTCAAGGTCCTGAGTTCAATCCCTGGTAACTGCAAAAAATAAACAAAAAAACAAGTAAGATAAACCCAGAACAGGGACACACACACACACACACACACACACACACACACACACAGTTGTACCTGACAGGGCCACACGGGGCTTGGAGCTGACCCCAGGGGGTGGAATTTGGGGTCTCAACATCCACTCACATTAACTGGCCCTTTCGCCACTTCTCTGGCTCTGAGGCAGATCTCCTCATTCCGCATTCATTAACTTATACTGTGCAGGTCCTACGCGCTCCCGCTGGGGTGGGGGCTTCCCCTTCACTTAAACAGCCACCTGAGGGGGTGGGTGTCCTCAGTTATTCCATTTTCCAGGTAGGAGAAACCAAGTCAACCAAGCGCACTTAGGAGGAGTCACCCATTATTCTCTTTCAACATCCTCCTACCCTTCAGCAATAACATTTCAATGATGCTCCTAGCTGGGTAGGTTCTCCAACAGAGCAGGGAACAGTCAGACCAAGTCGTGAAAGCGGGACACTGGTGATCCTGATCCCTTTTCTTAGCCACACAATGAGCAGAAATGCACTGAGACAAACATGGCCAGTTGTGCACAAGACACGCATGTTTCTTGCTCCCATGAGAGGCTGCTGCTCAGCCAAGGACTACATCTCCCATGATGCTTTGTGACATCTTGGGCCATGTGACCCGTACCCACCAATGGAGAGGAGCCAGTGGGTTTTAGGCCTTGGTTGCCTTCTTTACTGTTCTCCTTTAGGTTAAGGGATATAGAGGACTCTGAAGCCTTAGAGCAAGCACAGCTACCAGGTGGGTGAAACCTGGGTCCCAGAATCACCACATAAAAGCAAGTGGCTCATCAATCAGAAGACCTGGAAGCAGGAAATAAGCAAATAAATGTACTTTGCATTAATTTTCTAATGATATCAAGTTTGACAAAGTACTCAGCACCAGCCAGCCTCACCCAGACATAGGCCATGGCTAGTCAAGCATCCAAGTTTCCTAAAGGTTTTGTCCTCATCTGCATCTAACCAGGGTAC
This sequence comes from Myocastor coypus, assembly GCA_004027025.1. Classification (NCBI taxonomy): domain Eukaryota; kingdom Metazoa; phylum Chordata; class Mammalia; order Rodentia; family Myocastoridae; genus Myocastor; species Myocastor coypus. Next base: position 19,846 of record PVJA010004569.1, read on the forward strand.
CTCCATTCAGGAGGCCCAGTAAATTGACTCTGGACTTCTAAGACTTCCGTCCCAGGAGGGCCTGTACCATCTTGACCTTTTCCAGAGAGTGCAGCCACATGTCCATGGCATCATTATGAGTCCCTGTCTGGGACAGATAAAGATATGAGGGCAGTTGGCTTGTCCCCTTACAGGAATATGCAATGCACCCTGCATGGAACACTTCTGATGGACGTCTGGAGGTCTCTGAGAGTTTCCCCCATGTAAAGGCTCCCGTCCCAGTCCTTCCTGTGTCTTCCTTTCCTGACAGCCCTGGCAGCTGGGTAGGGCTAGCCTTCTCTGAGCTGGGCTGTTGGAGGGAGGATTCCCAGGAAGAATGCACATCAGGGCCCCGCCTGGGGCTCCAAGGACCACACCAGCCCCAACAGCCTAAGCACTGGGAGGAACCTAGGCTCTGCGACATAGAGGCAGCCAACGCAATGTTTTATTAGTGCTCCAGACGTTTATTTCTCGAGTTAACAACAATAATAAACTCGTTTACGGCTATGAGTTTCATTGCTTCCCTGTGAGGCACCCACCTGCTGCCACTCAACATTCAGCGTGTGTGCAGCTCAGAGTGCAGGGCGCAGCCGAGCAGCTGGCAGGGGTGGGCATCACCTCCCAGCAGCTGAGTGGGCTGGGCGGGTCCCCTGGGCAGGACCATGATTGGAGCTTCTTTCTGCAGGAGTTCGAAATAGCAAGGTACAACTGACCTCATACAGGGGGAGAACTTGGGTACAGCCCTTTAGGATGTAGTCACCCCTCGGTCTAGCGGGCATCTTTTTAGTGCCCTGCCGAGCAGCCTCACCACCTCCCCTAATCCTGGCCTGGCCCTCACTCTACCTCCCATGACAAGCACATGGGACCGTACAGGCTTTATCTCCCAGTCTAGCTGGGACAAGTTATCAATCTCTCTTTTTTTTTTCCTTTCTGTTGTTGTGCTCCTTGGTCCTTTTCTTCATAATATCAGAGACATGGGCTACAGCAACATAGACAGTGCAGCTCAGGGCCCTTACACTCACTGCAATGCGACTCTTCTCTGGACCAGGATCCCAGGCGGATGCAGAGAGAAGAGAGATGGGGGAAAGGGATGTTACGAATTGATGCAGCTATGGCTCTCCTTATGTTGTTGTTTTAAAAACCATCCACAATCACTGCCCCCCTGTATCTGTGAACGCCCTTGCAGGCTTTAATTGGTCCTTTGTGCCTCCACCTGCATGCAGTTCTGCAGGATTTGCTTTGCCTGGTGTCTCTTTGCATGAGCTTTTGGAGTATTCTGGACTTGTCTCTGAGCAGGATGGGGGCTCGGAACAGGTCAGCTGAGAGCCACAGCAGGGCCCTGAGACATTTCCCTGACCAAGGGCTTTCAGATTTGCCTGGAGATGGCAAGATGGCCAGATGTGGGCTGAGGAGAGACCATGCATTTCGGGGGATGCTGATGTGTTGGTCCCTGGACCACAGACTGAGCCGCTTCACCCATTCTGGTGGAAGAGCTCTGGAGATGGGCGGAGCCACGTTCAACCTCAGCTCTGTGCAGCTCCTGCAAGAGTCTCTGAGCGCACAGCACACACACCTCTCATCATAGCTATCATGCAGATAGTCGCCAGCTGCGTGCTGCACTAGGTTCACGATCTGGCATCCTCTTTTTTTTTTTTTTTTTTTTTTTTTTTTTTTTTTTTTTTTTTCTTTCTTTCTGGTACTGGGGATCAAACTTGGGACCTTGCACTTGCCTGGCAGACATTTATACCACCGAGCCATCTCCCCAGGCCCTTGGCGTCCTCTTTTCATGCCCCCAATCACACAGAAAAAGGTTAGCATTTTGAAGGCCTCAGAAGCTAGCCAAAGTCCCAAGTTCCTTGTGCTCCTTGCCAGTGAAATTTAGGGGAGGTCTGACCACACCACCCACAGAACTGGGATAGCATCCCTAGGCTACTAAGATGGCTTGGGGATTTATTCCAGGATGCGTAAAAGCACCCAGGTCTAGGTTAGGGTGCACCAAGAACCCCACCTCCCCCAGTTCTTTTTTTATTTATTTATTTTTTCCATTGTGAGACAGCATCTTGTTGGGAGCTGCAGGAAGCCAGGAAACTGATCAAGTGTGTGTAGGTGGGACTGTGTCTCAGTGCCTAAAGCAAACAAGCTACCCCAGGGCTGAGAAAAACATCCTGTCTGGTTCAGGCCAGCTATTAGTTGCTAGGCAACCTTGTGTCCTGTGACGTGAACTTCGCAAAAATATAAATAAAGGGTCATTTTTGTGCGAGTTGACTTAGTCTTGCCCATCAGGCAGACGAGCGACCACGTAGCCCAGCTTTTCGTCGTCTGTCTGTCTGTCTCATTCTGCCATGACTCCCTGGGGTAGAGCCGTTGGCGATAAGCCCAGTGGATCCCTGCAGCATCTCACTGAGTTGCTCAGGTTGGACTGGAACCTGCCATCCTCTCGCCTCAGCCTCCCACAGCGCTGGGGTTATGGGCGTGCATCACCGCGCTTGGCTTCTGTTTCTGTCTGCTTGCTTCTTGCTCTGCCTTACTAAAGCACAGCTCTCATCCTGCCTGCTTTGAGCCTCTGTTGCTGTCGCTGGGCAAGGAAGCCACTCACGCATAGGCTAAGGCAGACATAAGGGACGTGGGCACAACTTGCAAGTAGAGAGGGACAGAGGGTGGGGCACAGCCACCGCACCCCGGGTGCCATTTAGGCTGGGCTCCAGGACTGTCCACACCCACCTGTGAAGAGGTGCACCTCCGCTGCCTCCCAAAGCAGGAGCCTCGTGGTGAGAAGTAGCACTCTGCAGCCGGCGTGGCACCCAGGTCTGCTTGGGGAATTGCTCGCTTGGAGATGAGCCTGTGGGGCCACCCCGATTTGCTGCCCTAAACCATAGGCGTTGGGGCAGAGAAGCCACCATCCCCTTGCCAGACAGCACCTCTTTTTAACCACGTAAAACTTTCTTCATTAGCTGCCTTTCAGGGAGGGTGAGGGGCACTCAGTGAGCAAAGCCCCACTGCAGGGGGCATCAGTGCTGGCGCGCCTGGGCCACGTGACTGGAAGTTATCACTCATCATTTCTGCTGTGCCTTACGACCCTGCCTTCCTCTCCTCTTCTTCCTCCTCCTCCTTTTCTTCATCCTCCTCCTCCTCCTCCTCCTCCTCACTTTCCTCCTCCCCCTCCCACACCCCCTTCTGGTCTTCACTGTCCCCCCATTATATCTACCACTGAGCGTTTTTTGTTTTTTCTTTGAAGAATTTTTTTTTTCTTGTTTCAGATCTTTTATTTGTTTATTTTTATGGCTGGCTCAGCCTGTCCTCAGGGCAGGGCTGGCGCAGCATATGGTGCCGGGGATGGAATTGCGGACCCTGCAGCCACCCAAGCTTTCCTAACCAGGTGCTTTAGACCACTGAGCCATCCTGCCGGGCCCCACTGAGCGTTTTTAATCAGAAGAAACTAAAACACTGCTTTGGAAATGCCACTGCTCCTCTGGGCACCTTGGGGCTCAGGCAGGCTATCACTAACCAGCAGAAAGCATCTTGGCTTCAGCTAAGGAAAGACCAGACTGCGCCAGGGAGCGAGAAAGCGGGGACGAGGCTTCCAGCAGGGGCACGCAGAACTTGACTCTCACCGGCTGTGTCACCTGCGTGGGTGATGTGAATCTCTGTGTCCTTGGATCTGTATGGTGGGGACAAAGGGCCTTCCCTGATATTACACATGTGGCACGTGACAACAACTTGGCATGGGATAGAAGTTTTCACGGTGTTCGCGGAGAAAAGGAATGCAGGTAGCAATTCTCCCTTGTATTTAAGAGGACTTCTCAGTTTTCAGAGCATTTCTAAATGTACCGTAAGGGCGGTGTGTCAATGATTTTTGGATTCATAAATGGAGAGAGAAGGCTTGATTCACCTGACCGTGGGTAGTCGGGCCTCTGCTCCTCCCAGCACCTTGCCATGCGCTTCTGCCTGGCAACATTTCAGAGTTCAGGTTCCATCAGGAATGGAGTCTGAGTTAAACATGAGCCGCTCTTTAACAACCCTGAACACCTTTGTGACCCACGTACGGGCCAAGGGAGCCCAGGTAACTCACTTCTTTCTTTCTCTCCTTTTTTCTTTCTATTATTATTTTTTTTTAACAAATAATCCCTCAAGATTCACACCTTGGGGGAGCAGACTGTTTCCTTGGCAACGGGTGACTAATTTAGAAGTCCTGGTGAACAGGTGGGAGACAGGAAGGGACGAAAGAAGCAACATGGGCGGGTGCCAAGTTGAAAGAACAGGTTTTTGACAGGCTAGGGAGGATACCAGGCTGGGAGAGACCCTGGCTACGGGGGCCAGCTGCAGGGCTTCCAAAGGGTGGGCACAGCGGGTAGGTCACCCTGAGGAGAGTCTCCACATACCAGGACCCTGCCCCAGACTCACGGCCTTGGTTCTCTAACTCAGGTCTCTACGGGCCACATGGGCTTGGCCCAGCCTTTGCGGGGTTTTTTGCTGGAGATCTCCAGCCAGTTTCCTACCATTCCCGGTGTCTTGCGACGGGCAGCCCCTCTGCCTGCAAATCTCTCTGTCCAAATTCTGCCCGTCCCGGTCCAAGGCCCAGGGCACAGCTTGTCTCCGTGGTCCTCCCGCCATCCCCAGCCGGACTGGATGCACCTACACAGCCCAAGCCTGGAGCACTCAAAGGGGCTTGAGGACCAGGACCCTCGAGGTGGGAGGGAAATCAGGAACACCTCAGTGCTTCATCCCCTGCACCGGCCTTAGGCTGTAGGCACAAACGTTCTCAGCCTGCAGCCGCTGCATCAGAACCACAGATGCTGAAGTCTGATCCGCCCTGGGTCATTGAAACCGGACATCAGTGGGACAACTAAGTCATGGCCACTGCTTTCCCGGGTGAGTAGGATGCCCTCAGGGCACAGGAGCCACAGCAGGTGGGCATTCCTCGCGCTTAGCTATAGAAGGGCCTTTGGAGAACAAAACCACTGCCTCGTTAAGGCTTCAGTATTTAGTAGCTATTGTTCTTTTGTTCTTTCTGTTTCTACTCTCCTCCAGAAATGGAGACAAATAATCCAAGACTTGGACGTAGGCTCAAACCTGGCCAGATACCCAGGAGAGTTGCCAAGGATGGCAAGCACAAATGCAGCCACGCCTCCCGGACAAGCTCTTGGCAGGCATTGCTAATCAATGGCGGCACACAATGGAACCACTGTCCTCACATTGTTCCATTGTTCTGGGCTCCAGGAGGCTCCCATCACCTGGAATTAGCGTCCCAGTTGGAGCCAATCTGGGACCTCCTGATAGGCGCGCAGCAATGGCGGTGCTAGCCCCAGACCTGTGGGCTTCCCCTTAACTGTGGGCTCCTGAGAGTCTAACATGAGATTGGAAAGATGATTCCAAGTTTGTCTGAATGAAAATTTGTTTCTTCTTCTTTTTTTTAGGAATCGGATGCTGTCTCCTGTTGGCTCTCATGATTCCCCTGGTCTCCTGTAGTGCTCCAGATGTCTTCCTTTAGCCACAACAAGCCCATGACTGGAGGCGCTCCTCACCTTATGATGAGGTTGTGTTCTCATAAGCCCATTGTAAGTTCAAAATATTATAAGTGGAAAATATACTGATATACCATAAGGATTCTTTATGCCGGAGATGTGGCCCCAACCAGCATCACGGCAGAGTGTTGTACTGCATAGCAGTAGCCTAAGAAAATATCGCCCTTCCTAGTATGTATTCTACCAAATAGGCACACTGTGATGAAGTTTTAAAATTAAAAGCCAAGCTATTGTAATGCAGGGGCGGCTTGTGTTTCTTAAGCTTCTGCCAAGGCGAGGCACTGTGCTCAGCAGAGCAGCTTTAGGCATCTGATTTGATTTAGTCTTAGTCTTGCCAGGACTTTTAGTTCTTAGTGCTCATCACCTTCATCTCAGCAACTTAGCCAGGTCAGTGGCATCTAAGGTGGCAGAGTCCACACCTCCTATGCCTCACAGGGTCTGTTCTTTCTCTGCCTTCCTGCTTTCACAGGACAATTTCTCCTTGTCTGCTGTGGACCCGCACAAGTTAGACCAAAAGCCCGGACTTATTTTGTTAGCCTGTTGTTGGGGCAGAGTTTACTTCATTTCTCTGTCTTGTTTTTGAAAAAAAAAAAAAAAAATCCCAGCCCACCCTAGTCTATAGATCAGAGATCATCTTTCCTCGTGTGTCAACCTTCTGAGCGCGCTGAGTTCATCTTTGTATCTCACACTGCTTGCCTGGCACTGGGCCTATCCCAGGGAACGCACCACATAGCCTCATAATTCCCGGAAATGAAATGGAGTTGAATGAGTCAACGTACCAGGGAAAAGCCCAAACATTTAGTTTTTGGTTGCCCTCAACAACCTCACCTGGAGAGGTTTTTGGTCACATTCCCCTGTAACTGGTTTTCTATTTGCTTTGTTTAGCAAATTCCTTCACAGGGAGATCAGGAGGGAGCCTTGTGGGGAGGCTGGGAAGGCAGGGGAAGGGTGTGGGAAGGTGCTGGAATCTGTGAAGGAGCTCCGGTTGTTGGTTGAACATATTGCTGTCTGTGTGGAAAATGTTCACAGCAGTTACAACTTTGGATGAATATGCATTAGCGGCGGTGCTGCAATTGGCCCGCGTGTGCCGCGCTACACTTAGAGACTTGGCAAGATGGGTAATTATCTCCACATTATGTGCCTTGTCTCTTTCTCTTCTTAATTAAGTAACTAATCTGGTGGAGGAGAGCTCTGTTTGTGTTTGTTTGGCAGGTGCAGCCGCGTGACAGTTGTCTGGAGAAGTTTCTTGGAAATTTATGAGACTTTCAAAAAACAAACTGCTCGGAGCCGAGCCGACCTGCTGGAGCCTGGGCGAACCAGAAGCGGGTCTGTCCTGAATGTGACAGTGCTGTCCTAGCGGGCACGGTGGCTCCTGACAGTGGAGCTGACCAGGGCCTCTGACCTCCCAGGTTGCCCCCCAGGGTGGCAGGAGCAGATTGCTCCAAAAGAGGGGGGTTCCTCTCTTCCTGGGAAGAAGGGGGTCTGAGACCATAATTAGAATAACAATGCAGGTTCCTCTCTACTTTACTCCCCTCTATGGTTCTGTATTTGAGCCAACGCCTCCCACCAGCCCTACTAAGTTATCTATAAAGGAATTGATTCAACAGAGCAAGAACTGGGCACTTACTGGATAGTGATCACACAGGTGACCGGCAAACCTGTTGACAAGACACGTGTGCCTGGCTGGGCTGGACTGAATGAACCCGAGGTCCTTGTCCTGGGACCCACCCACACCCAGCGCTGCAGGGTGGTCTCTCAGTGGTGGTGCGGGGACCATGACTCTGACGCCTCCTCCAGGCTACAAAGCAAGCAGTGAGGCCTGTTTCAGAAGGATGAAGCCTCTTTGCAGCTTGTTTGGGGGGCCTGTGGATTAGCTGCAAGAAAGGGAAAAGAAAGAGGCAGGCCTGCTAGGGGTGGGAGGCCACAGATCCAGGGAGAATAACGGTGTTGCCAAAGCTGCGCAAGTAGCCTCTGTGTGCATCACGGCCATTTCTGAAGGGCACAGATAGCGCTGCCAACCGTGGGGGAGGTGGCTCAGAACAAACCGAGAAGCACAGGGCAGCAGGAGGCAGCTCTGGGCTGGCACACTTCGCCAGCTGTGCGGGCCCCTGAGTTCTGGCTTTTCACTGGAAATGAGCTCATCTTTGGTGTAGCTCTGTGCAGTGATTCCTCAGTGCATTCCAGCTCAATGAGCTGCGCTGCCAGACTCCTCTCGAGTGCACCCCTTTCCCCCAGAACTTCCGGACCCTCAGCCAAACCCTCACCCTCATGCTGCCGTGTAAAGGTTTTGGAGATGGGATCGAGGTCTCTAAATCATTTGACTTAAAGACAGGGAGATGTGGGCCTGACCTGGTGACACAGGCCCTTCCACTGCTCAGGATGGATCTCCAGCTGGGTACACAAGAGAAAGGTTGAGGCATGTGGTCAGACCAAGTTTCCGCAAACCATTTCTGGCTTGGAGGCAGAGAAGCCCAGGTGCAAGAACACAAAGACACTGGAGAATGGAGGCAGCAACCCCAAAGCCACAAGAAGTCACATCCTGCCAGTAAGGATGAGTTTAAAGGCTGAGGAGATAGCTTGGTGGAATAAATGCTTGCCTGGCAAGTACAAGGTCCTGAGTTCGATTCCTGGTGCTACCAAAAAAAAAAAAAAGGGGGGGGATTTTCCTCACGAGCATCCAGATGAACCCTTGGCCTGGCTACCCTGATGTCAGCTGTGGTCTACGCTGAGCAGGAAACCCACCCACAGTATGCCAGGTCTGATGCACAGAACTGAAAACCCACGGATGGGTGCCGTTCAAAGCTACTTAGTTGGTGCTGTGTTGCTATACAGAGCCAAAATGAATGCAGGCACCAAGCCTTCCACCTGAGCTAGGAGAGAAGCTGCATTTCGGGTCTCAAGTGCTCCTTCTGCCACCCAAGCCTACGGAGTCCATTTCCTTCTTTGTGAAAGTAGGGCTGGGGCTCAGCTTCCTTTTCAGTCCCTTATAGCATGCGCATTCCAACTGTGGCTACAGACACCTGAGGTCCATACGTCCCTCTGCATAGCATCTTCACCTTCCAGGCCAAAGAAGCCCTCCCTTGGGGCTGCTTCTGGTCTGCCATGCTCTGCTCAAACACCTTCCATGGATCTCTATTGCCTTAAGAAAAAAGGAGGTGGGCTGGGGAGATAGCTCAATAGTCTAAGCACCTGCCTGGCCAGCGCAAGGACCCGGATTCAATCCCTGATACCAGGTGCCATGCAGTGCCATGCTATGTCACGAGAGAACCTGTACCAAATAAATAAGTAAATAATTAATTAAAAACAATACTAGAAATATATTTTTTTTTTAAAGGCAACCTTCAACTACTCAGTATGTACATAATTCGGGTCCAGGCTAACTTTGGCCTATGGGTTTCACCGCTCCTCTGTGTACCACACATCACTATGAATGTCTCATCCGTCCCCTCTACGCCACTGTCCGTGCTGTCTGTGCCTGCTACCAGCCTGAAAATTAAAAGAATGCGTTCTGTCCCAGCTTTGGAAGTTGGAACCCTGAGATGAAGGTGCTAGCTAGATTGGATTTTATGAGGAGGACCCTCTTCCTGGTCCACTGACGGTAGCTTGCTTGCTTTTTTTTTTTTTTGTATTTTAGGGAAGGGTCTCCAGGGTAGCACTGTCTCACTTCTAGATCAGACTCATAGTGATCTGCCTGTTTACAGCCTCCTGAAAGCTGGGATTACAGGCACGTGCCACCACAACCAGTCTCAATTGCTGTCTCAGCAGGCCCCTAGGGGCGGGCTGGCATGGCAGGCCTGTGGATCGAACCCCCGGTCCCTGCATCTATTTGCAGGCACTTTAATCTGCTGAACTATTCTGCTGGTCGAGGGCAGCTTTCCTGATGTGTATTCATATGGTAAAGATATGAGCCGGGCGTGGTGGCTCATGCCTGTAATCCCAGCACTCGGGAGGCTGAGGCAGGAGGATTGGTGCGAGTTCGAGACCAACCTGGGCTACAAAAGTGAGCTCAAGGCCAGCCTCAACTGCATAGTGAGACCCTGTCTCAAAAAGACAAAAAAAAAAAAAAAAATAGATCATCTTTCAGGTATATGTTCTGTGAAAGATCCTAATTTCATGTGATGCTCCGTTGTCATGCTGTAATTGCCTCCCCCAAAAGCCCCACCCCCAAATATCCCGTCAAGATCTGGGTGTGGACTTTGGAGGGATGCAAACATTAATCTATAACAACTTCCCATCTTCCAAAGTCTAATCCTAGTCTACCCACTCCAGAAAGACTTTCTGGCATTTTCTTTTCTTAACATATTTGGTATAGGGTCTCACTGTGCGGCTTAAGCTCATCACAATCCTCCTGTTTTCAGCTGCCCCACCACTGGGATTACAAGTGTGTGCCACCATGCCCAGTCTCTGGCAGGGGTGGGGCCAGTGCAGCAGTGGTGCTGGGGATTGAACCCTGTTCCCTGTGCTTACCTAAGCAGGTGCTTAGTCCACTGAGCTGTCTCGCCGACCCTACTTTCTAGTATTTCTGTAGGACTAGGGCTTGACTTTAGTGGTGATGATAAGCAATGTAGCTCAAATTAGCTTGAGAAGAACAAATGGGTAGTAGCTGTTGTGGAATGAAGGAGTCTAAAGTTAATTGGATAGATCCAAAGAAGTACAATATGTCTTGGGACTTTGTGTCTCTCTCCTCATCTTGCTTCTTTGCTTCCTCTCCTTAAATCTGCAACCTTCTCCATAGGGGGTAAGAAGCATGGTTCCTGGTGGCTCCAACTCCAATATCTATAGCGTGAAAATCAAAAGGAAGTGATAACTTGTCTTCCTCAGCTTTTGTATAAGGCTCACAGAAAATGGGTCATGCTTTGACCAATCATTTCATCCAAGTAGGTAGGCACTATTCTGATTGGCCAGAGGATTATGTATCTTGAACCAATCCACTACATGCAAGCAGGTAAATATTTCTCTAATTGGCCAGAAAGACCATCTGCCTGAACTGGGAGGAACAAGACTGTGACTGATAGCCTTATCTGGACCACACCTCCTGGGGATAAGCAGAGTGACTGGAAATGCAAGAAAGATGAGGCACACAAGAAGCACCCGCCCTCACTTCACCCTGCTCTGTAGCTCTGTACTTCTGCCATTTCCCGTCTCTCCATTCTATTGGCCATGACCACACGCTGCCCTAACAGGAGACCTGTACGTGGTTGAGCTGATCACCTTCTCACAAACCTCCTATGCAGAGATGCGTCTCCTGCACTTGGTAAGGGCTGGGTGGCTGCCATGACTGGCTCTGCTTCTCTTCGCTCCTTCCTGGATGCAGACCTCAGTGTCCAGCCTCCTGGCTATATGGTCCTCCCCTGGCTTGCCAAGGAGCTCCCCGCTCCCCTCTCTCTGCTGTAGCAGGCCTCTATACCATGGGACACTTGGGGGGGGCTCACTCCACCACATCCTCCCCCTTTCCATCTCCAACTCTTGCCTGAGTCCTGATGGCAAACAAGGTCATGCTTTGTCCACTCACTAGAAAGCTTGTGAGCTGGGTTCCCAGTCTTGGCAGCTAATATTCATTGGGAAAGAAAAAGGAATTTAGAAAATCCTCTCTGAAATCAGCATTTGGCTTACTAGGCTACTGCTCTGATGCACAATCCCATTTTGTGTGTCAATAACTGAATATTGTCTCAGTCTTTTACTATGAATCTCTTACGAAACAAAGTCTAATCTCCCTCCAAGCAGAAAGCTCCCAAGAAGGCCATGCTCCAAGAAGGCAAAGAGAAAGCACACCGAAAAAAGGAAAAGCATCGTCCAACCCTGTGTGAGCAGGGTTCCACTTGGCCCGATTACCCATCATCCCCCACAGGACCGAGAACCACCCCTTGCCAAGCTCTTCTACAGGGGAAGTGTTCACTGGGTGGATAGGACTCGGGCACTGCATTGCATTAGTACCTCATATGCCACCAACCTCATCAATTAATTCCTAACAGTTCTTGGTGCCTGCTGGATGCCACATGTTCTGGTACCTGCTGGGTGACAGGTACTGTGTGGGGTGCTGTCGGTGCAAAGGTAGGTGCAGCTGGGAGGGAGAATGTTTGCTGAGACAACAGCCTCCTCCCACGGGATGGAGTACCAGGGAGTTGAGGATGTACAGTTCCCCCAGGGCTCTCATGCTGCCCTTGAGATCCTGGAAGCCTGCTTGAGCTGTCCCATTCATTGCTGTCCCATGCTCTGTTTCCTTCACTCCTCCCCCCTGATACCGAGCATGCCAAGACCTCTGTTTCTTAGAATGTGCTTAATGTGTCACTGCTTGACTCGATCTATAAATATTGGTGCCCGTCATGCCTACTCCCTGATTCATGACAGGGAGGCCACCCTGGAAGTGTGGCTCAGATGAGCGCCTGATTTATTTCTTGGGTTTCAGATGAGTGAGAATTCTTAATAGAAGTCACTTCTGTAGTGACCCAGGAAATGTGGAGGGGACAGAAGCCTGCTAAATCTTTTCCTCCTTGACTTTTTTTTTGGGAGGGGGTGGGGAGGGCTATAACTGGGCTACATTTCATTGTTTCCACTCAAAGACGTGCCTGCAGATTGACTGTGGTTTGGGGTACTCCGCACAAGCCCAGTGTAAATTGTGGACCCGTTGTAGCTAAAATAAACAAAGGAAGCTGCAGTAATTTTAGGATGGCACATGGGTGATTGGAGAGCGGCGTGGAGAGATGTTGTTTTTGGGGACAAAAGAAGGGTGAAATTTTGCCAAAGGACTTGGCCACAGATGACTCAGCACTGAGCCGTTCCGTGTAGGAAAACATTCTCAGCATGGAAGGATGGAAGGAACTGCAACCTGGGAGAATGGAGTCTAATCCTAGGCCTGGATCTGTCAGACTAGCTGTGTGACCCTGGGAATTTGTGTCTGCTCTGGCAGAGAAAGGTTTTCATCTAAATTCTGGAGCTCCAGCTGAGATTCCTTCCTGGCTACAGTACTGCAGATCTTCACGGTTCTTCAACAGGGTCATTACCGTGATAACCACTCAGAAGACGGTCGTTGTCCACCTGAGTGCACAGAGGAAATGGCTTTGGAGTTGCTCTGGAGAGGCAGGCCGGGCAGGATGGGCCCTCCCTGATGTGTGTCCAGTGAGGCCGCAGTTAAAGGCCATCTCTAGGGGTACAAATGGGCAGACGGGCAAGGAAAGGCCCTCCTGAGGAGCAGGAATGATGTTTTGTAGTGACTCTGGTTTATGAGCTCTATGAATTTATCTGGCCAACCTTTCTGGATGGAGAATCCTCCTCCAGACAGTGGGGGCCCTCCCTAAAGCCCTTTGTTTATAGCTGCGCCCATGCCAGGCCATCTCCCCTGTGGAAACGCCTTAGAGACCTTGGCCTCTTTAGGGCTTTCAAACAGCAGCAAGTTCTGAGAGAGACTCGGGCAGCAGAGACTGTGGCACAGCCTCAAGGGCCAGCGTGGGTGAGGTTAGCTGGGCACAGCCGCCTCCTCCCACCACAGGCCCTGCCAGGAGGGCTCTGGGTCTGGCTTTCAGGGCCCATGTTGTTCCTTCCCCAAATCCACTGCGTAGTCACAGTGGGATTGACTGGGACACCAGAGTGGGTTTCTGAACAGCACAGGGAGGATCAGGACAACAACTTTGGCATGGACCATGCATGACACGATAGTAAGTACCAGGAGACTAGGAGCGCGCCCCTGCCCCATGTCAGGCCCATTGCACATGCGCGAAATTGTGTTTTTCTGTTTGTTTGCTTGTTTGTTTTTTCATTCTTCGTACTGCCCAAACCCAAATCATCTCATCGGGGTGTCTTCCCGGGAGGCAAAGCCTTTGCCTTCTGCCTCGCAAAGCACATAGAGCCATTGCTCCTCTGCAAGAATCTGGGGTCTCTGGGCAAGGGACGCATGGCTCAGGCCACCAGCCAAATGCATTCGTGCCTGGAATTCCACCAGCATGAGCAAATAACTAGTGACAAAGGGCCATTGGAGCAGCCTCGTGGCAGTGTGACCACAGTGGACATGTAAAGAGCGCCCTTGCCTAACTTCCTATTGAGAGACTGCGCCGCCGGCAACGACCTTGTCTCCCCTTCCCCTTTTCCAAACCTCCCCTTCTTCAGATTCCTGTAGATTCTGAGAGTCCTTTTGTCTCGAGAGCTGGCCCTGGTTTCCAGTCCTGCGGCCCGGACTCTGGCTCCCTGAGCCACGCTCACACCTCTGCATAGCCTTCTAGGGGACTACCTAGAACAGTTACAAGCAGGTTTGGCAGCTTTTCTGTACTTCTCTCTCCCTGTCTCTCTCCCTTCTCTCTCTCCTCTGAGGTCAAAACAGCAAATGTTCCTCGGTCTGTAAGAATCCTCATCTTTAACAGGCTTCTATGCTGGCTACACCTAGAGCAGCAGAGGTTTAGACTTCCGGTGCAATGAATCCCAAGGCAGCAGGCAATTAAGACCTGGGTATCAGTCAGCAGGGTTGAAGCCCAATAACCATCCCAAGTGGAAGACAAACCAAACCCAAAACAACTCTGTAGTTTTAATTAATGAAAAGGTAAAATCTCACCTCTGTCCTTCCAAGAGGAAACAAAATAGTTGATACCTCAAGAAGGAAAAGTAGGCATGTGTTGTAACCAGCACATCAATGATCAATAATTAGAAAGGTGTTCCAAATGCTGGAAAATATTTCTCCCTCTCACACATCCTCAATACCCTCTCTCTCTCTCTCTCTCTCTCTCTCTCTCTCTGTCTCTTTCTCTCTCTCTCTCTCTCTGCACCCCCTGGGTAAACGTCTTACTTGGACACAGGTGTCTTTCAGATATGGTCAGCGTGATGTCCTCACGGTGACATTCCCAGATTCCTCAGTAATGCAGTCCCCCCAGGAAGAAGCATGGGGCTCCTCCCCAAAGACATTGCTTTTGTTTTATTTTTCTCTTTCAAGAAACTGACATCTTAACGCCTCATCTCCATCTTAGTTTAAACAAATGTTTCGATTACATCCAAGAGAGAGACCAACAAAAGCTGTTGGGACTGAACTGACGCATTCGCTATTAGTTTTAGACAATTTGTTCTAATATTGTCTGGGAATCATTCGTTTATATGCCCATACAGATTTGATTACTTCACTTGTTTCATTAATCTTTATTTGTTTAATCATCTGTTTAATCTGTTTAATCACTGGTTTGAGTGGAAAGATTACATGAAGATGTTTAGCGTTGGCTCCTACTGGCATCCTGACATACAGCCCAGAATGCCTTTTGACTATTTATTTGATTCCTTTATAGGGCTTCATGAACCACTTTAAAGCCTATAGGATGCTTCAGGGAATTCAATAATTTAGTAGTTCTTCACCACTGAACATGATGTATTTTTAAAAATGTTATTTAAATAAGCAATATTTGTGGAATCGTTTGACTTCCATCCTGGGCTCGCATTCCTCCTCTCCCAACCAAATGCAATATTTAAGTTGGCACGGAGACCAGGCTTTAAGAAACTGGGAAGGAAGGCCGGGGAGGCTGGGAGTGTTCTCAGGAAGGAGAGAGTGCTCCTTCTCTTTTAGCTTATTTTTTCAAAGAGCCCGAGTTGGTTCTTGTTTGAAAGTGTGAAGCAGCACCTGGGATCTGACACCGCCATGAAAGTTATGATCCCCTACTTGCATCCAAACCGGGGGAGTCCTACCGTGTTGGCCTCCGATAGACGCAGGGGCAACAGACCCAGGGGCCTTAGGAGCTACGCCTGACCACGAAGAGCTTCCTTTGCACTCGGTGTATTTAATAAAGTGTTCACCAAGCATCTATGGTGGTAACTCTGTGCTGGAGGGCAGGAGGTGTCAGCAGGTGTTACTTCAAGGAAAAAGACAAAGCACCTTAGGTGACAGGGCCGGCTCCCTGGGAGATGGTCACGTTGCCGACAGCATTATGGGCTGACCCTGACCCTTCTGCAAATGGAGACCCGGTGCTCGCTTCCTCATTTTTTTTTTTTTTTTTTTTCTTGCTGTTCCTCTGCCTCCCTCTCCACAAATCCTCTCCATCTGACAAGGTCCAGCCTTTGGGTCACGTGTCCCAAGGCCATCATCTATGCAAGGGTTGGTACAGAATGAGAACCAAAACTAGCTGCTTCCGGAATTCGGTTGGAAAAGAATGACCCACCTCGGCCCACACTTTCCTTAGGTGCCTAGTCATGGAAGCTGCTGTGAGAATAAAAGGGGTGCCACATTGTCGTCCTGGGGAAAGAGCATCATTATGGCTTCTTGAGCATGCTGGTCTCATACTCTCAAGCCTTGCTGGGGTGAGGCAGGGTTGGCAATTGTGGAGAACCGAGCCCTCACCCAGAACCCTCTCCCACCTGGTCCTTGGGGAAGCCCGGCCCCCAGCATACCTGAGCGCGTCTGACTTTATATCTCCGCGCGTCTGACTATATCTCCGCTCTCAGTGGACACATGACCTCGACCAGGTTATTTAATATCTTGGAGCCTATTTCTCATCCAACAGATGGAGAGGAGTGTGGCTGTCACCCACTAGTCACTGGGAACAGGCGTGAAGGTAAGCATAGTGCCCATCGGGCCTGGTGCCTGGACAGACTGGTACCAGATCTGGCTGATGAATGGGGACTGATCTGTTACAAGGAGGTTTCGCTGTGGCCCCTGCCCAGATGTCCTAGGAAGAGGGAAGGACGGTGGGCTCTCAGAGGAAGACGCTCTAAAGGAAGAGATTCTTAGGAGCCGCCGATCCTCCTGCCTCAGCCTCCCAAGTGCTAGGATTACAGGCATGAGCCACCACGCCCGGCTAGCCTTTATTCTTAACAACCCCAGAAGAACTGTGCAGGCAGCTGTGGAAGCATTCGAGAGAAGTTGCCAACCAGAGCAGCCCAAGATAGTAGTCTCAGGGGCCAGGGATATAGCTCAGCAGTATAGGTGCCTGCCTGGCAAGCACCAGGTCTCAAGTTCAATCCTTGGCCTCACAAAAACACCAAGATGGAAGCCTCCCTGGGGTTCTGCTGTCTGTCACAGGGCGGAGGCCATCACTTCAGGGCTGCACGCAGTAGATCCATCCAACTACTCAGAGCTTCAGTGTCAGAAAGCAGTGTCAGAGGTGCGGACAGATGTCCAGCTGCTCAGGATAGCTGAGCACACCTGGCACTTCCTAAGTCTCAAGTTGCAAAGATTTTCACCTATATTTTCTTCTACAACATTTATAGTTTTATTTCTGACACTTCAGTCTATGACCCAGTAAGTGTTTTTCTCTTTTTTTCAAAATCCCAAGTACAAAAATTAAGGGTTGAGGCTAGCCTGCTCAGGCAAGCTTAGGCAACTGCAGGGACTGAGGTTCAATCCCCAGCACCACATGGATTATTATTATGCCTAATTGTTCAGTTAATTCTTCAAGTTATGTCTGAAAACTCATTTTCAAAAAAAAATTTTTTTTTAAATTTTGATACAGAGTCTTGCTACACAGTTCAGACTCACCATAATCTTCCTATCTCAGCCTCCGCAGGCTGGGATTACAGGTAGGCACCACCATGCCTGGTTTCAGGGCTGGCACAGCCTGCCCACTGGATCTGGCACAGCATGCAGTACCAGGGATCAAACTCAGGACCTTGTGCTTGCCAGGCAGGTGCTTATGCCGCCAAGCTATCTCCCCAGCCTCTGAAACTCATTTTGCTCCAGAGCTCTTTGGCTGAACTTTTCCTGAGCCCCAGCTTCCCTTCACCAAGTGGGACTCTAAGGCCTCTCCTGCCATCAGGCTGGGATAGTTGTCCCAAGTGAGAAGTAAGGCATGGAGGGCCGACTGCCGGTATAAACAGTCTCTCTAAATTAAGGAGAATTTCTTATGTATTTGTCCTATTTTAACTTGACTTGGAGTAAGTCCTGGGCATTTCTCCATGGCCTCAGCAAACTGGTGGCCTAAAAATGTGCTCATAACACAACAACCACTTAAAAAACAATGAACATTCTTTTATCTTGAGTTTTAGCCATGCCTGTGCTCCCCAGCTGTCCACAGGCATCAGCTCTCCCCGGTGTAGCCCGAGCCATTCCCAGGCCTAGGCTGCCTGCCTGGTCCTTGCAGGTATTGAATTTGTCCTTTTCTGGTCTGGAGGATGATGGATGGGTACTCAACATGTGTCAAAATGCACTCTGACTGCCTCTATGTATTTTTCTCCACAACTGTGTCCCTGTACCTCAAGGCAGAAAAACGGATACAGGTGACGATGCTGAGTGACCTCACTGGGAGGCGCAGTCACCCTGGCTTTGAGTCTCCAAGAGGTTAAACAAAGAAGGCAGCCTAAGCAACGTTCAATCCACTCTGTCAATAAGTCTAAAATTCAACCATTTTCTCAAGAGAAGCCAGGTTCTCCTTTGAAAGCCAGTATATAAGATGAAAACTTCTTTTGTGTGCTTCCTGTAGACTCGGGAGCTACGAACTCTTAAATGATCCCAGTAGAAGCTGTACAAATACATTCCATGCAAAATGCATGCCGCGCAAGCAAGCTCAATGTCTTCTTGAGCTAATTGAGAGGAGAAAAGATTTTGAATTTCATACATGAGCACTTGTTGTATCTGTATTCCCACAGTAGAGACAGCACCGCTATTTGCTAAGAAAAAAAGCTGAAATATTTCAGGATGCATGCAAATTAATCTGGATTCTGCACCCAAGGTGTAAAATAAATAGGATCACGGATTGCCTTCAAAGTCATTCGTGCTACCTCTCTTTATTTCTGGCCTAATGTAGTGTCTCTGTACGGACAGTGGAGGAGAAGGAAAGTTTAGTTCATGGGACTGGTGATAAGAGTCCAGTTCTCGGATTGTCTTACTAAGCTAAGTGCTTCTCGGCCTGGCAGGCTGCTGGTTGGAAACATCCGGA
Organism: Myocastor coypus; assembly: GCA_004027025.1. Classification (NCBI taxonomy): domain Eukaryota; kingdom Metazoa; phylum Chordata; class Mammalia; order Rodentia; family Myocastoridae; genus Myocastor; species Myocastor coypus. Next base: position 38,219 of record PVJA010004569.1, read on the forward strand.
CATCTTTGAGCAGTACCGTGCCTCAGACTCACTGCGGACCAGCCAAATCTAAATCCCCACAGAACAGCCTAGGGCATTATTTGTATTTCAAAGGTCTTCTGCAGATTGTCAAGATCAGCCAGGGCTTTGGGTTCTGATCTCTCTGGTCTAGCGGTCCCCAAACAGAATGCAGGACCCTTGCCCAGCAAGCTGGCTGTTAGCCAGACCCCTCCGTCTCCTTCCCTCCTTCCCTCCCTGGGGAGTCTGCTTTACTAAATCTTTGGGCTGGGGTCATTTTAAGGAGACCTGACTTTGTCTTCCATCACCCACTGTGATATGGCTTTAAAAAGTGGAAACAAACATACAGTAGAGGAACTTATTTAAAAAAAAAAAAAAAAAGCAAATGAACACTAG
>PVJA010004569.1:38711-85142 GCA_004027025.1 Myocastor coypus
CCCCCCCCCCCCCCCCCCCGTGCCTGACAATCCCTTCCACACGAGGTCACAAGACTGGCTGTCTCACTCAGCCAGGCACTTCCTGTAAGCCAAGAGATGGGGATGGGAAATGTCCCCTGGTGCCACTGGCTCTCTTAATAAAGGAGACGGCTGGGGCGGCAGAAACAGCCACAGACCCGCTGGTCCCTCCTCCACCCACCCCCTCCCTCCCTGCCTGCCTTCCTGGTCACCCAGGGCCTGGTTGAAGGATGAATTTTTATGTGCCGCCTGTGTTTTCACTCGGAGGTATCTGGTAGGCGCTGATGCAATATTCCACCGGCTCTTCTGTTTGTCGGTTCCACTCATCGTCAGCCTCAATCACTGGCGTGATATTTTATGAATTAATAAAAATGATCACGGGCAGTCCAGGGGGACCTGAGGAAGAAACACGTGCGGTAGAATTTTAATGAGCACCGTGGGGAATTTCAACCTTTACTTGCTTTTTATTATCATTTTTAAAAATTCTTCCCGGCTGCCCCCCCACACCCATGACATCTTTTTCTTACCCAGTCCCCTCTCCCTTAGCAAAATCCCAGCCTGAGCTCTTCCTGGAGCGGAGCCTGTCATGTGAACGAGGTGTCTCCCCTCCTCCTGTTGTTGTTTGGTCGGTGACACCAAGGTCCTGCGCCACAAGGCACCCCATGCACCTGCTCTTTGTCCTAATTGAACAGATGATCGGCCAATTTGTCGCGCTTAGCCCCGACCTGCTCCCGGATGCCTCCTCCCCTGGACTGCCGGCCTGACTTGCCTACAACACCGGGCAGATGTAAAGCTGTACGCCTGCACGCATGTGTGTACGCACGTGCGTGTGCATGTGCGTGCGTGTCTGTGTGTGCGCGCGTGCATGTGTGTGTTATGACAGATCTTGTGCTCATTATTGAATAATTCATTGTTGCGTTAATGTCTTCTGATACCATCTCTCACTTCCCCACTCTTCCTCCTCTCATCTGGCTCGCTTGGGAAAACTTCATTAGGCCTGCCGCTCTGACGACAGCGTATCCAGATAAAAGATAATTGCTTGGCTTGACTCCTCCATTGATATGAAAATAAGATTTAAATTATTCACTCTGGTTTAAAGGTTAGTTGAAGGTTATTACAGGGGATGAAGGGAAAAAGAATCACTCTTCATAACGTTGGGGGTTGAGATAAGACAGGTTTGAAAGGGTCTAATTTGCACTGTAGGCAGAAGCGCCTTGTTGTCAATACATGCAGATCCCTCCAGAGATTTTAATCTAAGAGAAGTCAATTATTTATAAGCAAATTATGGCCAGCTTTTCATAGATATATAAAACACTGTGCATCATAAATAAGGACAAGGTGGCGTTGGGCCCCTTTTCCGTGCCCAGGTTTTCTTGACCTCAAACCTTGGATGGGGTCCCACCAGGAATTTAATGAGGTGCCTCTGCAGGGGAGGTTGACTCCCGCGGTAGGGGCTCCTCCTGATAGGTGGCTATGGTCGTAACGGCGATGGCGGGTCATCTGGCTCTTGGGGTCTCTGCCTCCTGCCCAGCCTGGCACCTGCATCGGCTCTCCCAGGCAGGTGGCCGGCTACTGCAGCACGGCATGAGAAATCATCTCGGAGCTGCTTCTTCCCAAGGCTATGCTCCCGCCTGAGGATCAATAATTAATGGGTTTCCATGTTTCTGGAAGTTGTGTGCTGTTTCAGAAAGTATCCAGTGGCTGCCTCGCCAGCTCCAGGCATTAATCATGGGGAAGCCATTTTTATCAAAATAAAGAGGTTGGAAAGGGAGGGCTCGTGGCCTCAGGGGGCCACCCTGGAACGTTCTACGGGTCCCTCATGGGGACCTAGAAGATCCTCTTGCCCTCTACGCCTGCAGACCAGGCAGGGTGCCAGCCATTCCTGCAGCCCTCTGGGATCTGAGAGGCCTCCGAGGGCCAAGTGCAGCCATGGAGAGGAGGCATCCTCGGCCTGCCAGCACACAGCTGGAGCTGGCCACGCTGCCCTGTCCGGCTTCTCTGTCCAGTGTGGTCTCTCCACAGGATGGCAAAGCTCCTAGCTGGCAGCCACTGGCACCACACTGTGGGATTCCATCTGCAAAGGAGCCTGGGAGGATCTGAAACAGCCTGCGTTTGTAGAAGTCCTGGATCTGGTGTCAGCGTGGGTGGACCTGGCTGACCTATGGTGAGGTAACAATGCTCCTGGGAACAGAAGGCCCCAAATGGAGGGACAAAGGCTCCAAGCAGCTTGGGTATAGGGGCTTCAGGGTTGTCTGCAAGGTCATATTCTCCTACCCCTCTGGCAGGGGCCTAGAGCCAGTGACCCTATGACAGACAGAACAAATGGACTTCTGAGAAGAGCCAGATGAAAGCACAGGCATTCAGTGTATTTAACCTGGTTTTCTTACCAAGGACCAGAGAGGTTAAATGACTTGCCTAAGGTCACACAGCAAATAAACGGCGGTACATAGATCCAAACTCAGACCTCTTGATTCCCAGTTAATGATATTTTAAGGGGTTTTTCCCCAATTGATGCTTGAGCTCCAGAGAAAAATGAGTGTTACTTCTGACCCCCAAGTGTGGAGGAGGAGCCCAGGCTGGCTCTGCTATGGGGACCGAGCAGGATCCTATGCCCTCCCCCCTTTTTTTTTTCTTTTCTTCCTTTTTTTTTTCTTCTGTACTGGAGATTGAACTCAGAACCTTCTACTGAGCCAATCACCCCAGCCCTGTGGGCTGCTTTCTGCTTGATATCCTGCAAATACAAATTGAGTGCAATATTCTTCAAGGTGTGTTCTCCAGGGCAGAGACCCTGTCTGAACTCGTTCCATGAAGAGAAACCTCAGCTGAACATTTGCACAGAACAAGTAAGCCCTGGGCCCTGCGATGGGATTCTTAGCAGTCTCCTCCTGCTGGGGAGGTAAAGCTGCATGCTGAAGACCCAGCTCCCAGGAGGAAGAGGGTTTCCGAGATGGCCAGGGCTGCAGGGCACACACCGTGGAAGCAGGGAACAGTAGCATGTGAGGGGAGCGGCAGATGAGCCCTGCAGGTGATGGGGCTCTGGTGGCTCCCGCCCAGGCCACGGTTATGGTGTTCTGGGTCAGGCCAGGCTGGAGGAGGAGGGTGACCTGGGTGTTTGACCGTGCCCCAGCTTGTCCCCAAGCGGAATGCCCATACGTGTCAAGTAGGGTCTAAAGGTAGACCTGCAGGAATGAGGAAGCCGAAGCTCGCCACAGAAGCACAAGGAGCCTGGTGCAACGGCAGGGTGGGCCGGGGTGGGAGGCGTGGCTTAGGTCATTGCCAAGGTGAGATGACTGGATTTTCTGGGGAACTAGAGAAGGGAGAGGCAGTATGGGCAACAGAAAACAAGTAGCTGGGGAGGAGACGGTGGGGTTGGCGTGAGGAAATGGGGAGGCCTCACTGGGGGCCAGAAGGAGACGCTTCCTGGTGATCGGAGAGAAGATCAGAAGCAATCTGGCCTGGCAACCTCTTGTCCCCACACACAAGACCCGAGAGGGGCTGTAAGTTGATGCCCTCAACACAAGCACCAACCGAGCAGGGCCAGCCCAGGGCCTTGGCACCCCAACTGTGGGCCCAAGGCTCCTGCTACTGGGCCACGATGCTCCCCAACCACACCCCCAAGAGGAAGCGCAAAGGAGAGCCATGCTGTCCCCTCATCTCCCTTTCCCATTGGCCAAGAAGGTTCCAACCCTTGGCTATGATAAGGCCTACAGGGTTACCCGAGTTCTCCTCAGGGGCTAGGGCCACTACACTGAATAGTGTTTCTATCCACTGCCATTTCTGGGCTCTGGGAAGCCTCTTGTGAGGTCTGGGAGGGAGGCCGCTCACTGCAGCGCGGTGATTGATGACCCGCACAGGATGGCAAGGCCCAGGAGCACGGGCCACTGTTGGAGACAGGTTTCCATCCAATTGCTGGACATTAAATCCCTCCTCATCATTTTTACAAGCTGCCCACTTAATGGGCTCCAAGGAGGAGCCTGGATTTCAGCTCTCATTACCCAGTTCCACCCGCAGGTAACAGGTCTTGCTCATTCACCATGGGCAATTTCCTGCCCCATTACCTGTGAACTACGCAAAGCCACTGGCCATTAGGGGAGCAGAGAGCCCAGGGCTCTTCTTCTTCTTCTTCTTGAAATCAGAGTAAGGAGCCCTTCTTGCAAGACTCTAGGCCTTCGCAACTCTGGCACCAGCCAGGAAAGTCACACAGCAATGCCTGGCATTACAGCGCCTGGCACAGGGGGCAGCAGCAGATTCACTCCCTAGTCAGCTATAGACTCTGCATAGGTATTTCCCCTCTGTCTCTCTGTCTCTCTTTTTCAATTCTAGAGACTGAACCCCAGGCTTTTGCACTGAGCTACGACCCCAACCCTTTTAGAATTCTTATTTCTAACCTGGCGCAGTGAGATATACCTGCAATCCCAGAATTTAGGAGACTGAGGCAGGAGGATCACCATGAGCTCAAGGCCAACCTGGGCTACATAGTGAGTTTAAGGCCACCTTGAGCTGCATAGTCAGACTCGGTCTCACAAAAATAACACACCAAGTGTTCTCCCTTAAAGACAGGGCCTCATTAAGTCACAAGGTCACCCAGGCTTGGCTTGAGCTAGCCAAGCTCTTGCCTCAGCCTCGTGGAGTACTTCTGGGATGACATACATATGCCACTAGATACAAATGACAACGCTTCACATGGGAGTGCAGTGTGGTCCGCTTTGCACAGTAGCTCCTCAGCCATTGCCTTCCAAAGTCCCCGAAGGCAGTGGTGGCTAGATGGTACCTGTCTCTGCAGCAAGGTGCTCAGGATACTGGCAGAGGCTGGCCTCTATCTCCACACAGCTTCCTTGTGTGCTCATCTCTCTATGTGCCCTCCTTTCCTCTCAGATGAGATCAGGGCTGTATCCATTACCTAGTGCCATTTAGCCAAGGATCTCAAAGCCTTGCAGCTCAAAGCAACAGCAAGCACTTGTCACCTCTCCCAGTTTCTGTGGACCATAGGTCTCAACATCATGTGGAATCGCGGGAGGAACAGGTGTGGCCAGGCACAGTGACATCTGCCTAAAGCACTGTGCCTCACTCAGGGTTCTGGCCAGTCTCTTGACACATCATGGTTCTAACATCAGCCATGCTGTGGGCCTCTGAGTCTTGGCTTGAGTTCAAAAAGCTTTCCCAAGAGGGCTCTACTGGCGAGTTGGCACAGGCTCTGGGCCTCAGCTCCCTGCCATGTGGAACACAATCTGTAGGGGAACGTTGGGCATCCCTACAGCATGGCGGCTGCTTTCCTGAGATGGGAGATCAAGAACGCAAGGAGAAAGCAGTATCCTAGAAGGCATGCCGACACATCCACAAATCTTCAGCAGCAAAAGTCAGTGTGGCAGGTGGCTGTGGAAGCTCATCAGTGCCATCAAGCACTGGACCCATCCTGAAATCTGACTAGCCCCAAAATCTAGTAATTTCACATGCTCCCCAATTGTATGGACAGATCACTCATGGTAGATGTCCCATAAAGGAAGAGAAATTATTAAACTTCTTTGTTCCTTATGATAGCCCTAGGTCAGTGAAGGCATAGACTCTGAAAAGAGCTTGGTCGAGACCTAGTACAATGGAGGTGGCTATGCAGGATTAGAACTCAACGTCTTCTCTTTCTGAAGTTTCTGCTCTTTCTGCTCTGCTAAGTTCCCTTCCTGGTTTATGAAAGCTTGACAGCTTCCTAAGAATTCTAGGATAGAGGTAAGTGAGGAAACTGAAGCACCAGAGTGACTCCACGTTGGAGAGGGTGGAACCACAACTCAGCTCTCCTGCCTTGCAGATAAAGTACAGTCCACTAAAGGGGCTGCTTCATGGCACAATAATTCTAGGTCATCATCCCAACGGCTCTTAAGAAAGAGAGGTCTGAAGCCGTGCACAGCACAATGGGACCCTACCAAATGATGATGCTTTTCTCTTACATTTCAGATGAGTGGGTGGGAGGCTTTTAGACAACTGGAGAACCAAATTGGAGGTGTTTGTTCTGTATTGGGCAGATCTCATCCCATCTGAGGCTAAGGCAGGTGGCCCGGGGGGCTTCCACCTTTGGCAGCACCATTGAGCTCTCAGCAACGAGCTTCTCTGCCTGCCTCAAAGCCTCCAGAGTGGTGCAGTAACTGACATCCCTTCATTTGGAGGGGAGAAGCATGACAGTTTGGTTCCCATCCCAGGCTAGGAAACCTGTGGCCTAGGTGTGGAGGTACTTCCGGCCTGCTCCTACTTTCCAGTGTGACCCTACTTCTGGTATGAACCTACTTCTGGTGTGACGCTACTTCCCCCCTGGGTCCTACTTCCGCTGTGATGCTATTTCCGGTGTTAGGCCGCTTTTGATGTAATGTTGGGAGTAACTTGTGCTCTCAGAGGTGAGGAAAGGGGCTTGGCAGCTTCAGGACCATGTCCCTAGTTCTCTTGTGGGCTGGACTAGAAGTCCTAGGATGAGACACTACAGTGGGAAGATGCCAGAAGCAAGCTAGAAGGATGGGGCAACAGGAAGAAATGTGCCCAGGCTTCACGACCGGTGGTAGCTGGGCTGAGTGAGGACCCCAACCATAGTCCTGACCCACCATACTGACAGCTAATATGACTTTCTCTGTTTCATGCCTGTCACCATAGATCTCTGTCTTGGCCTAGACTTTAACATCTTAACACACTGTGGGCTGTAATTACTCCCTTTTAGACGCCCAGGGACAGGCACGGTGGGTAGAAATTGAGATTTTCTCCTTCAGCCCTCTTCACTAAAGTGTCCCACTTCCCATCCTCTGCCTAGCCGCTGTTTACTGAGGTTTTTCTCTGTCATACACATTGGGCCTGACTTTCCTATTTTCTTAGGATTTCATCCAGCCACCCAACCTCCAGTGTCCCCACAGAGAGGATGGCTGTCGTGTCTGTGGACTGTGGGCACCCTTGGTACTCAACAACCAGATGTTCTAGCCACTGAGAGGCAGATGTGGGGAACCTGGAGCTCAGGCATACCACACAGCAAGCACCCCATGATTGGATGGTGAGTGATGCATGTCTGGGGGTCTCCTACCTCCCTGCCGAGCTGCCTCTCAGAGTGACTCTGCAGTAACAGAATGGGAGAGGGGCCTTTCCCTACTGGCCACAGCAGGGTGCAGCAGAACTCAGCTGCACCTCCCATAATCCCTCTGCTCTCTTCTCTTCATCCCAGCCCCACAAGATGATGGGCTGGAACCGGTCTGGAACCCCAGTGCTGCAGGCGCCTCTGTGCCTTCTTGCATTTCCTGAGTGTGTGATCCGGGGATGGGGAAGAGCCTAGTCTGAAAACCAAGAGCTTGTTTCAGCGCCTGTCCCCTCAGTTTCCCTGGTGTGCAATGATTACTCAGCTCTCCTCTCAGCTCCAGTTCCACGTGCTCTCTGGGCACGCTGGGACCCCTCGGCCCATTGCCATGAGAGCCCTGGCCTGCCTTGGTGCCTCCATCTCTGGGCCTGACACAAGCTTGGCTCTACCCTGTTGCTGTTTCCCCATCTGTACAGGAAGAAGGGAAGTGCATGAGACATTTGCAAGGCCTGCAGCTGTCCGGGTGTCTGAGGTGCTGGGTCCTCAGGTTGGCCTTGCAGGATGGGCCCCAGACCCTTTGTCCCCTGGCCTTGGGGGCGAGCAGCTGTGCTCCCCAAGGGGCCATTCTTAACCTAGGAAATGCCCTGTGAGCCAGGAGAAGAACACTGCTTAGAGGAAGAGGCCTGCTAGGCTGCAGATGGGAAATGCTGGAGGGTTCCTCCCATCTCTGGGGTCTGGAAGGTCTTCTCTGAGGACCTGGGGAGGAAATGGAATGGTTCTTTTGCCTGCCTCAAAGGAGGGAGGTGGTGGGTTAGCGGCCTGTACGCAGCCTGGGTCCAGCAGCTAAGAGAAGCTGGGTTGCAGGGCTTGCTAGCTTGAGACAGGATGCTCACTGGCCAGGCTCAGTGCCTCCTGGGCCCCACCTTCATCCCACCCTTTCCTGGTGTCTGTCATTTGCATTTTCCTAGTGGGGCCATTGCCTCATGGGAAATTAAGGTGCTTGTCCCTTAGGCAGCTTGGAAGACACAGATCCCAGGGTTGTCCCACTCCGAAGCCCAGCCAGAGCTCTTCATGCTGCCTCGCCCTGGCTGCTGACAGCTGTGCCTTTGGGCTACTCTTCCTCAACATTTGGGGGACACATTCAGTTCTGACTTTGGGATTTGCTAATGCAAGTTAATACGGAAAAAAAAAAAAATACAAGTTAATATGGAAGGATGGTGAGCCTGGTAGGCTGGCTGCCTTCTGCAGGAGCAAGAGTCTGCGTGCACACTCAAGTGCAAATGCACACTGCATGCACCTGTGTACGCTCCAACATGTGTGTGCACATGCTTACATACATGCATACAGGCCACACATATGCGGCCTGTGTGTGGATGCACATACATGCATGTGGTGCAAGTGCTCATCCCTGTTTATACCTACACATGCCAGTGGGCCACACATGTGCCCCTCTGTGTGACACACACACACACACACACACACACACACACACGCAGCTCTAGGGCTTTACTCTTACACAAGTCTCTGTTCCTTCCACAGGTCTATTCTGCAGTTGCTAGGAAATAGGCAGATAGCTCCTCACCCCTTCCCCTGTCACCCGGGAAGCCAACCCCGCCGACTCCCCAAGCATTTCTGCCTTTCTCCCTGGCCTGTTGCTTCCATCTGGTTGGCTTTGGAGGGGGCAGAAGGGAACACAGGAGACAGGAACACAGTGCGAGGGAGGCACAGGCAGAAGCTAGACTCAGGTTGGGCTCAGCATCCTGGCCCCACACACTGTGCTCAGGCTCTGGCTCTGCCCAGCAGAGTCCACGTTGGCAACAGCATCATTTGACTGTTGCTATTGATTATGGCAAGATTGTGTGTGGCTAAGAGCTCCTCGGAGCCAACTGGTATATTAAGCAATCATTTCTATGGCAGATGACATAACTCCCCCGGCATCGGTTTGTCCTAATGGGCTTGGTATTACTCATGTGCTAATTGATTGGGCATGCGGGGAAGAAAAACGAAATTCACTTGTGAGGCGATTTTATGGCAGAGCTCATAACAGAGGTAATTTGCTGAAAATGTTCAGCCCCGCTCCGGTTATGTAAGATCAGCCTCTGCAGCGTTTCATCCCCTGTGCTGGCCTGACTGGCGGAACTGCTCCAGGTAGCGGCCCCCACCCCCAGGGTCCAACCAGCCACCCTCTCCTCCCCCAGCTGCCACGCTGTCACTGTGCCCCTGGGAGCCCTGACAATTAGTGTCTCATGCACAACTTTCTTGCCTGAGGGGCGGCTTTCAAAACATCTCAGCTTCTCCTAGTGAAAAAAACGCCTGTCTAAGGGCAAAACAGTTATTTTCGGATCAGCCATCTAGCGATACAAAGCTCTTGTTCAGAAAAGAAGAAGCGGGAGGTGAGATTTTTATTTTTTATTTTTTATTTTTTAAGAGAAAGATTATTTTGCCTGGCAGAGGGAGGGTGGAGAGGCTGGGAGAAGCTTCCCGCTGTCCTCCGCTCATCTCCCTCCTGCCTTCCTCTCTCTTCTTCCTCCTCTTTAAAGCAGTCAGCCTTACTTGAGGACACTGAGAGGTGCTGGGCTTTTGCTTGGCCTTTGTACTCCGGCCCAGCTGGGTGGAGAAGAGCTCAGGAGCCTTGAGCTAGGTGGTGAGAGCCCAGGAGCCGGCCTGCCCCGGCACGCGGGTCCTGCCTTGGGAGGACCTGGGGCCTGGGAACTCAGGATGGAGATGACAGGGGAACCCCGAAGGATGTCAGGGAGACCCTGAAGGGAATGTGGGGGCCGGGGCAGGAGGACGCTGACTGTATCCGTGCTCGAATTTCTCCATCTCTCATTATGCTGCGATAATGAATAGGTCTAGGACGTGGCAAGGAGTGGGCGAGATGCGGACAGGGAGCCGAAGTTCTGATTGCTTCACCCTGGCTGCGTGGGGGAGGCTTGTGGGACCTCAGGGAGGCTCCCATTCCCAAAGGAACTGAGTGCTCCGCCGGCCCTATCTGCCTGCCACCCCGCCACTGCACTGCACGCACGTGGCCTACGCCTGGAGAGAGACGTCTAACATGGAGCTGTGAGGGTCCTGGGAAGGTTCACACACTGAGGGGCTCCGTGGCTACCACGGAAAGGTGGAACACAGTGGCATGCAGGGAAGGCTGGGGAGGGGATGAGGAAGGCCCAGGGACAAGTGGGGCTGCCTTGATGTGTTCCTGTCCTGTGACATCCAGAAGTCCCTCGGTGTAGCATCCTTACTGGGCGGATGAAGGTATCCTAACCACCAGCGGCATCACAGCACTGAGATTAAGCCAGCGGCTTAACCCAGAGCCTGGCTAGAGGAAGGATCCTCTCCACAGAAGCTGTTAACAGTTGGGAACCCGGAGGGCCGAGGCACAGAGCTCCCGGCTGGCCTCGTAGGTGGCCACAGCTTTCAGCTTGGCTTTCACGGGGCACATTCCTCCCCATTGTACTATGCAGCACCTCCCCTTTGGGGTCCCCATGATCAGACCTCACGAGGAGAGAAAGGTCTGGAAAGAGACCTGAGGCGATGGAGCCTGGGGACAGTAGGCAGCATAGGGGGATTTAAAGAGGAAGAGCAGGGTTAGGAGCAGAACAGCTATGGGCGAGGAAAACAGGAGATGAGGCTTAGCTTTCAGGGCTCCAAAGGGTTTGCCAGTGGGGTCCAAGTAGTTGGATGAACAAGGTGAGACTTTAGTGGGGACAGGGCCAAGTTCAACTAGTGCGTGGAATATGGTCAGACAGAGTCTCCTCTCTCGCTGAGGCTTCTTCTATGCAGAGTCAGCACCTAATACTTCTGGAAGGAGGGAGGATGTGAACATCCGAAGAGGCGCGGGCGTGAGGGATGATGTCCCGCTGGAAGGCAGGAGACAGCTCAGTGTGAGCCTGGGCCTCCTCCACCCGCGGAAGGCTGACTTTTGGGCCTGAGGGGTGAGGTCCAGGGTCCCCAGTGCTTGCCCAGGTTGGAGACAGGCAAGTCAAAGGCATGGGGGGGGTGGGTATTTCTCTCCCCTGCAGGCACTGGTTCAAGAACTGAGTGTACATCCTGCTCACCTAGCGCTTCCGGCTTCGGGAGCGCTTGCCACCGACCAGTCAGCTCCCTGGCTGCTGTGTGGACGGACATGCAGGATGGGCCACGACTCTGACTGGAATCTGACCTGGAGCTTAGAATGCCAGTGCGGCCTATGGGGAACCATCTGGCCCTAGTGGCTGATGGAGACTGCAGAGGAAAGCAAGAGGCTTGGGGCCCAGAGCTGTCCCCACTTTTCTTCAGCATATGAGTTGGGGATGTTTGTGGAGAACCCAGTGGCCGTGGGCTCCAGAAGCTTCCCGCACTCTGCTGGGGCTCTGCGCCCCTTTTGCCACGGCAGCTGCACAGGTGCTGGCTCATCTCTTGAAGGTATAAAATATGGTGGAAAGGGAATCTGAGAACCCCCGGCTGACACAGCTATGCCAGGGACCGTCTCATCTCAGCAAGTTCTGTCACCTCTTCTCTCCCAGAGAGCTGGTGTCTTTCAGGACCCCTGCCCCACAAAGGCAGCAGAGGGGACCTAGGTAGGCGGTGCAGCCCAAGTTGCAACCTCAGACCCACCAGGTGGTGCTGGGCAGGGCTTCTTCCCTCTCCGATCCTGTGATTTCGAGGCGCTTCCTGCCAGGGGAGGCCTGTGCCAGCCTCCACGAATGGCTCCTTGTTCACAGATGATAGCTTGATCAGTAGACAGGCCAGGGACACCCGCTTTCTGTCCTAGATAGTGTAGCCAGTCCACAGGCATGCTGGGCCTGTGGCTTCCTCCTGAGTGGGTGCCAGGCCTTCCATGGGAAGAGGCTGCTGGCCCTGGGCACCACGGGGCAGAGCTCTAGGGAGAACCTCAGTGAGCAGGGGCTGGCGGGAAGCCAGGAGAGGCGTCCCGAGCAGGCCAGGGCTTGGAGGCCCAGGTGGTGCCCTGTGGGGCTGGAACCCTGCCAGGCAGTGGGTGCTGCTGCTTGGACTGATTCCTTCCTAGCCCCCTGAGAACCTCCCAGGTGGCCTTTTCTCACCCCTTCTGCCAGCCTGAGGCTCCCCGTCCCCTGGATGCCTTGCCATCTCCCTCTATCTTGGAGCCCACTGTGCAGCCCCTCCCCCTCAGCAAGCGCCTCTCTTCCCAGCACCCAAGGGTGACAGGAGGCTTCCTTCAACGGAGGGGTGCAGACATGGATCTGCACGTCGTCCTGGGCACCCCAAAGCCTCTAGGCTGAGCCTGAGGGAGGAATGCAGAACCCGGGCAACTGAGGGCTCACAGTGACTCAGATGCCCTCAGAGCCCTGTAAGCAGGCCAGGGCGGCTGCAGGTGCTCTGTGCCCCAAGAGAGGCAGGAGTGGCTGCCACAGGACCCCTCACCGCGCCAGCATAGGGGCACAAAGCCAGGCCTCTGGCCTTGTGTCGGGGAGCCGTGATGAGCAGAGTCCCCCACCAGGGATGGGGCAGCTCAGCATCTACACTCAGGATCGTCTTACAAAGGCATCTTTCCTGAGCTTTTGTTGTTGCTTAATAAACAAAAATAAAAGGAAGAGAAGAAAAATGATCCACTGCTAAGAGAATCCCTGTGGTATTGGAGGGGTTTTTTTTTAATTTTTTAAATATGTATTTATTCGGTACAGGGTCTTGCTATACAGCTCAGACTCACAGTGATCATCCCATCTCAGCCAGCACCAGCATGGCACACAGTACTGGGGATCGAACCTGGGCCCTTGCACTTGTCAGGAAGATGCTTAGACTGCTGAACTAGCTCCCCAGCCCACACTGGAGTTTTTAAGTAATGCTTTTATTCAAAAAGGTACGTATGGAGGCATTGGAGTGCCAGTCTGTGCACCCTGGACCACTCCTCAGCAAGGCTTTGCCTAGGAAAACCTTACACGGGACACAGAGCCGCCATGCAGTGGTGCCTTGGTTCATGGCTGCTTTTGTTTGCCAACAAGTTTGGCCAGCTTCTCACAATTATTGTTTTGTTTGCCAGCTCTGTGTACGGTGACAAACACAACCATGGCCATCTTTCCCACACAAAAGTGGTGGCTTTTTCCAAAATCATAGAGCAAATTAAGTTTGTGAGGCAGCACTGTATTTCTATATGTGTGCTGCATGGCACTAACATGGACAGGGTCGCCTGGTGCCACCCACAGCACTGGGCACGGCATCCCTCAGCAGCCTGCAGCTCTGAGCATGCACCTGTCCCCCTAGCTGTAGCTCACAGCGGAGCTACCTGTTTCGCTCCGTGGCCGTGCGGCACCCGCGATGTGAAGTTCTATATTTTATTTGTCCATTTTATTGCTGAGAGGGCTTTTGTGGGTTTTCTTCTGTCAAATAAGGCAGTGGCGCTCTCCTAACTCCTCTGGGCACCTTTTCCTTTGCTATTCTTGTGTGAGTCTACGAGAGGCAACTGTTAAAGCTTTGACTTTAAAGCTGATGGTACTAGAAGATGTTTATTGATCTGGGTCCCTGTTGTACAATAATGTTGATAGTAGCCGCAAACACAGCGCCGACCGTGTGCTGCCCACTGTCTCTGGGTCTTTCTGTGTGGAGCTCCGATCTCTGTCAGAGCAGCTAAGAAGTAGGCAACCGCGTTAGCTTCATCCTGTGACAGGTGAGGAAACGGAGGCATGGAGAATCAAAGCAGCCTGACCCTGGTCACACAGCTCGGTGCATTGATTTGCCACGCTGCCCCAGTGAAGAACTGCAGACCCAGTCAACAGCGTACACAAAGGGTCATTTGTTTTCTTGCAGCTAAAGTTCAAGGACAAAGTGTCGGGAGGGCTGGTCTCATCAAGACCTTCTCCGCTTGGCTTGTAGATGGCCGCTGTGTCCTCTTCCCTCTGTGGGCCTCTTGCGTGTGCTCGTCTGTTTTTTTGCTTTTATTTTTGGAGACAGAGTCTCACTGTGTAGCAGGCCAGGCTCAGCCCCACATGGCTGCCTCAGGCACTGCTGAGATTACAGGCGTGTTCGCCACTGCCCAGCCCTCCTCTTCCTTGTCAGGCCTTTTATGAGGGCCTGCCTTATGGCCTCCCTCCACGTTCATTAGGTCTTGAAAGTTCTTATCTTCAGATGGAATCACATTCCGAAGTTCTGAAGCTTGGGGCTTGAACGCAGGAATGTAGGGGACCACAGTTCTCTCTTCCCAGTTAGGCACAGCCGGGGTCCGCAGCCACTCTCTGTCCCTGAGCCCCATTCTAGACTAGAACACCGTGGAGGTGGCCCAGCCAGAAAGGGCTGAGCAGGCCCGCTCCCCCACCGACACCCCCAGCTCCAGAGAGAGCGGACTTCAGCACAGATGGCTGGGGACACTAGCCAAGAAACCCACAGGCCTGGGGACGCTGGGGGCAGGTGGGCCAGAGCAGCCGACCTACCAGAAGGTGAGTGCTAGGAGAACAGGAAACTAACTCAGGGACAGAGTTGTGGGCAAGGGTGAAGGAGCAGCTCACGGAGACAAGCGAGGGGGCAGAGACGGAAGCGGCTCAGCAGTGGCATACTGATCCTGCCATTTATCTAACCGGTGAAATCTAATCATACCGCACCACTGACCCTTTTAAAGAATACAATGCTTTGTAGGTCCAGTGGGGCACTACAGTCAAGCTTAAAATGTTTGCATCGCCTCCTCAGAGGCACTGCATAGCCACCGGCAGTCCCTCCTCACTTCTGCCTCTAACCCCACCTTCTACTCCAGTCCTAGGCAACCACGAAGCTACCTCATGCCTCTGTGGATTGACCATAGATTCAGGGCATTTGCTCTACATGAAATCATCCATTATTTGCATTTTTGCACCTTGCTTCTTTCTCTGTGTTCTCCAGGTTCCCCCACGTGGTAGCGTGATCGCTCCTTTTCATTGCTGACTGGTATTCCAGTCTACGGATCCATGGTTGGGACACATTTACAGATGCGTTTTGAGTTCATGGAGACTCGCCCTGTCCCTCCTTTTAGCTGCTCTGACTCAGGCTGCCTGGGAGCATTCTGGGACCAGGTTCCGTCCAGATGTTTGTTTTCAGATCTCTTGGGTATGTGTACCCAGGGGTGGAATGGCTGGCTCATTCGGTGACGCCGAGGCTCACATCTAGGAATTGGCCAGATGGCTTGCCAGAGGCCCCTGATCATCTCGATCTCAGCTGCTGGCGGTTCCTCCCCACGGACAAGATGGGTATTTAGGGCAGGCGGAAGATAGGAGTTCGCGCATGAGGTCAGGGTTTCCACATCAGCCCTGTGAATGAAAGGCCCTGGCAAGTAGCATCCTGCAGGGCAATGGCTTCCTGTTAATTAAAGGAAGCAGGGGAAAAGGCAGACCCTTGGAGGATGGCTTTCAGGGGTTTCCTGTCCAGGTGCTCCCGTCAGGTCTCTACCATAGGCTTCCTTAAGCCCGCCCACTAAGGGAACGGTGGGGGGAGGGGTCCTCAGAACCAAATGTCCTTTTGCTGGCCCCAGAGATCTCATCTCCAGAATCTTGGCCATTCCAGGCATCACGACAAACCAGACTTAGTGTGCAGACTGCTAGGGACTAAAAGCCATTCACACTGAGCTATAGAGGACAATCAGGGGTGGCCTAGGGTGTGGGAGGCAGGGCAGAGAGGGTCGGAGCAGAGAGGGACCCATCCTCTGGACCCAGCCTCAGGTGGGTGAGGCTTCAAAGAAAGCCCTCTAGAACTGGACACAGCGGACCCTTGCCTATAATGGCAGCACCCCAAGAGGCTGATGCAGGAGGAGTGCAAGATTGAGGCCAGTCTGGGCCAAATTTAGCCACTATATGAAAACAAAAACAGAGATAGCTCAGTGGGAAGGCCCTGGTTCAGTCCTCAGAACTGGAAGCAATAAAAGTGAAAACCAAGAAAGTCAGTCCTCCAGGTCAGCTGGGTCTGAATCCAGACCACAGAAAGCTGGGCCCAGCCAGAACAAGACCCGACCCGGCGGGAGGCCAGCAGCTTGAGCTCAGGCAGACCCGGCTGCAGGCCCAGTGCTGCTCCCACCAGGCTGTGCACATGGGGTGACTCCCCCTCTCTGCTCCTCAAGCCCCCACCGCAGCAGTAGACACCGTGTCAGTCCCCTGCACCTCCTTCCCTCCTGCCTCCACTCCTCTCTTCAGCTCAGTTTCCCCTTTTCTCCCTCCCTATGCCTTCTCCCCCATCTGTCCTGCCATCTTGGCTGCTAGAACTTTCTAGGTCATCGATTGGTAAACCCAGTGTCTTAGTCACTTTTTGCATCTCTGAGAAATGACACCTACCCAGCACAGCTCCGAGGAACTCAGGTCTATTTTGGCTCGGGGTTTGGGGAGGGCTCAGTCCATACTTGACTGGCTCCAAGGCAGGGAGGGAGTCCTGGCAGAGGAGCAGGGGCAAAGATGCTCACCTCTTGGTGCCCAGGAAGCCGAGAATTCAAGGAGGGAGGAGGGAGGGAAGGATATAAATCTACCCAGGCCACGCCCCCAGTGACACACACCCCTAGATCCACCAATGAGAGCCACCCAAAAGCCCTCCACACCTCCCAGCCCCCAGCACGAGAGAGTTTCCTGCACATTAAGGGGGACAGGCAGATGTAAACCATAACACCAGGGAAATCGGGGTGGGGGCATCCAACTCTTCTGTGCTCAATTTTCTTTCCATAGAAAGCCGCTGGCTGCCCTGGCCTGCCTGGCTCCTGCATGGCCCAGCCTGGATTGCAGCTGTGGGGACTGTGTCCCTTCCCTGCCTCCACCGCTGCCTCCAGGCAGGCAGTGGGCTGCTTTTGCCTCTCCCACGTGCTTCACTAATGAATAATGAAGAAGCCCACAGACCCTGGCGCTCTCCCTCCTGGTGCCCAGCCTCTAATATATTTGATCCTAGATGGCATAATTTTTCACTTAAATGTGAATGTATTTGCGAATTGATGGAAAATAGTTCTCGCTCTGGTGATATAATATAGGGCCGCCCCATCCTGGCTGCTGTTTTGATTGTGACTTAAATGGATGAGGCCATCAATAATTATTTTATTGAACAGGCACATAAAAAATGACACTGGGCTAAAGTAATTTTCCCAGCCAAGGCAGCTCAGGCACTGCAGGCGTCTCCCCTCCTGGTGCTGGACCCGCTGAGATCAACTGCAGGGGCTGTTTCCTCATCCATCTGAGCCCTTTCCTCCCTGGGTTTCTCCCCAGGGACATGGACTGTGGCGCAGAGCAGCCAGGACTGCCGGAATGCAGAGCCTCACCCCGCCACTCCGGTTCTGCAAAGCATGGCGGGCACAGCTCATTCCACTCTGAGGGCCAAACACAACGTGATTGGATGCAGAGGAGCTGGACGGGGATCCCAGCTGGTGGCTCCTCGGGTCCAGGGGTCAAGGGCGTGACTCTGAAGCCCCCTCATCACAGCTCTGCTCTCTCCAGATGTGCCTCTTACAGGGGACAATCCCAAGGTTGCTGGAGGGACCGCCTGGCTCAGACCCTGTACCCCTGCTGCAGAGTAATTTGGGGCCACGTAGTACCCTCTGTGCATGAATAGCAGTCTCTCAGCCTCTCCCTGCCTGCACCCATGGTAGGTGCTGGCCAGGCAGAGGAAGAAAAAGCATCCCCCCGGCCAGCTGCAGACACCAGGCCTTGTCTGGACACATTTCCTAAACTCTGGCACTTCGCCTTGGACCCCCTGTACAAGGCACAACGTGGTTAACAGATCTTAAATCAGCCAGCATCTGGCATAGTCCTGTCCTAGGCACTGGCTGCCTTCTGAGCCTAACTAAAGCCAGAGCAGCTGCACCCAGCTAACAAAGGAGACCCATCGCATAAATGTCCCTGGGCCTCTGTGCCTGGGGGAGGTTTACGACTCCTCAGACTACAGAAGAGACCAGTGGAGAGGGGACAGTGCACTGTCACCTTCACCCAGCCCCCACCCCAGCCCCCATCCAGTCACCCTGGCTTGGATCAGCAACCAGGGCAATGCCACAGAGTAGTGGCCTGGCCAGAGGCCTTGGCTGGACTGTGTGAGTAAAGAAAGGCCTGGGGTGGGACTGTCCATGTTCCAGGATCTGAAGGGCTCACTTAGCCCAGGAACAGGCAGCCAGGGACCCTCTGCACAGAGCCCCAAAGGTGGATTTTACTCTGTGCACGTAACCTGCTTTCTTCTGAACCAAAGACCCCTGCTCCTCACATGCTAAATGCGCTTTAGCCTTAGGTCTAAGGAGAGAGACACACAGGCCTCTGGTCTGAAGGGCCTCTGGGTGGCCACTTGGGGAGCTACGATTCTGGAAACTGGGGTTGCAAGGGCCAAAAAATCCCAGTGCCCAGGCCTATAGTCAAAGGCCCTGCTCCCTTCAGACAGTGAAGCTGTCTCACCCATCTACCCTCCCTCTGTGATCTGCAGGCCCCTCCAGGACAGGGCAGCCCAGACTGGGGCCATGGTTGAGGTAGCAGTCGCAAGGCTGCACGGTTTGAGGGTGACCTCTTGGCTTTCCTGGGGACCAGGAAACCCTCCCGCAGCCACACAGTCCCTCCAGGACAGGAGTCAGACTCGGGTCCTTCGGGACAGGCCGGGATGGAGAGGCAGAGGCTCCATGCGCAAGAGAACGAGCTCCCTTCTAAGACCCTGAAATTGAATAACAGGGAGAATCTGGGGGCAAAACCTACTCTCTGGGCTGACTGAACCCGGGGCCCCTGGACTAGAGCACACAGGTATCCTCGAGAGGGCTGCTGCTTTGAAGAAAGGGAAGCATTTGGGGGCTGCAGCTGGGATGGAGGACTAGGTCCTTGAAGGACCCAGCAAGGCTCCCACCGCTCCCGGCATGCAGAGGGCATCCGGGGCCCACTGCCCAGCCATGATGAATGGCCCTCATTTAGCCAGAGCAGAAAGCACCTCTGTACAGACATGCAGGGTTTTATTAACTGTTTCACTGTCACAGTTTCAAAATCAATCTCAGTGCTGCTCTCTGGAGACTCCCTGCGGTTTGAGGCCCAGACTATGGGTTTCCAGGCAGCCTGGGCCAGGCACAGCCAGCGGGAGGTCCACCACCTCAGCAGTGGCTTTTGTCCCCTGTCCCTGAACCACTGGCCCAGACCAGAATTAACTGCAAAGGGCTGCAGATCCTCTGGCCAAACCCAAATCCCAGCGTCTCTTGTGAGCCACTTACCAGACCAACATGCAAAGCAAAACAAACAGGCTGAAGAAAGGGCCCTGAGCAAACTAGTGCAGAGCGGAAAGGAGGCCGTGATTTCCAGAACCATTAAAGTCAACCAAACTGGGACATCAAAGCTGTGGAGCCTGACAGGAGTCAATATTTCCATTGGTTGGGCTTCCTGGCAGCACACAAGCAAAGCCTCAGGTGTGCAGGGCCGGCTCTCTGGGCTCCAGGGAAAACAAGGGTCTCTGTGTGCAATGACTGCCCTGGGGAGTCCCATCCTGTGATGGGGGCGCTGTGGGTCCACCTGGCCATGCACAGTTCGTCGTGGGAGGCACATGTGAATGTGCGGTGTGGCCGAGCCCAGCCAGCAGACAGGCTGCAGATGCCAGAGCCCCTGCCTGGCCCCCTGGGGGACCCCAGCAGCGGGCATCCCCGTGAGCCCACACTGAGCCCCTAGCTTGGAAGGGAGCAAAGGTCACTCCTGAGGGGAACAGAGCCCTCAGCCAGGTGGTGCAGCCCTGCCCAAGAGCAGCCAGGAAGCATAGTCGTGAGGACAGTGAGAGGCAAGAGGCTCAGGACAGACATCTGTGACTTCTGAGGCTTTGTGCCCAGCGGGGACTGCTGGACACAGGTCAGACCTGGCCTCTGAGGCTTGCTTGAATGCAGCCTTGTGGCGTCTCTGTCAGCCGGGTCCCTGGGTTCATTCCTATAGCCCGGTGTTCCTTTCTGTTTTTCTTTCTTTCCCTTCTCCTTTCCTCGTCCGCTCCTCCCCCTTTTCCCTTCCTCCTTCAGATCCCTAGCCTGCTTGCTTGGGTCCAGGAAAGCCACGCTCCTCGTGCGCTAAGTGGACACCACGACAGAGCAACCACGCACTGGGGAAAGGAGAGAAGCGTTGGCCCAGGCCACCACAGGGGTGAACCTCAAGAGCCTCGTGCCGAGAGGAAGAAGCTGGACACCCGAGGCTGGACACTGCACGTCCTCCATTTGCTTCCTGGCGAGCAAATGCAGAGACAGGAACGGACCTGTGGGTATGGGGGCGACAGGACAGGGAATACAGGGGCTGCCTAACGGGGGAGGGGTTTCCTCGGGGCAACCACATCTCTCTGGTCCTGGATGGAGGCGGCGCTCGGTCCCTCAGCACTGTGGCACACACGGCGCCTCAGGTTGTGCTCTCTCAAGCAGTCTCTCTTAAGCGATATGCGTTTTACCTCATTTAAACACACATTCAGAAGGTGCAGGGCTGGGGCCCCTGCCCTAGATGTCCTCCCACTACCTGCTCTGGACTCAGAAACATGGGATGCAGGACATCAGGCAGTGTCCCTGTGGCCTTCCCTGGCCTCAAGAACATGCACTGCAGCTGGGCCTCAGTGTGCCTGACTCTGAGCAGAGAGGTGGCCAAGAGGACGGAGGAACTGGAGCAGAAGGGCAGGACTGAGAGGGCCCAGGGGTGGGAACAAAAGGATGAAGGCACCCGTGATGCTCAGCTGTGCCCTATGGGGCCCTGGAGATAGGGTGGTGCCCTGCCTGGCACCCTTGGGCAGTGGGATGGTGAGGTGCTAAGTTCTTAGCTCTGCAAGGGGAGAGGCCACTCCACCCAGCAAGGGAGCCAGCTGCCCAGGACCCTTCTGCAAGCAACCATCTGGCCCCCCAGGCCTACCAACCAGGCCCCAGACAGACAGATGGTCCTGTCCTTGGCCTGGTTGGCAGAGGGCCTCCCCTTTGTGTGACTCTATTCTGCCCCATTCTGTCCTTTCTGTTGTGGGTAGGTCTTCCCAACACCGCTGATAACCTGACCTGCCTGTGTGGGCCACAGCCTGGCACCCCCCAGTCTGCCCCTAGGACTCCAGACACAGAAGCAGGGCAGGGGGAGTGGCCTCATGCAGCTGGACCAAGGCGCACAGCCACTTCTCGTCTCATCCGCACAGAACCTGCACAGAGAGCAGGGGCGGCTGGGCCACTTCACCATGGCATCCTCTACCCAAATCTGGGCTGGGTGGGACTCACAGCGCACTGGGCTCTGTGCCAGGCACTGGGGATGCATCCCTGAGCTCACTAAGCGGGGAGCGAAGCCAGTCATGGAGGAGAAACGGGGAGCGGAGGAGAAGAGTGCATAAGAGACACCGGGACAGGAGAAGAAGGCTCGGCAGCCCAGGAGAGGGTGACCTCTGTGAGAACTTGGTGGACTCCAAAAGAGGCTTGGTCAGGACCCAGAGTTGGGTGACCCAAGGAAGGCAGTGGCTGATGGTTGATGAGGGCCAGGCCGGCTGCTGGAGGGGACCTGAGAGAGAGGGAGGCGGCTTTTCTTTCCCAGGGTTTGCTTCGGTCCTCTGAGCCTTAGAGGGTTTGCAGCCTGCAGAGCTGTGAAAGAGACAAGACGTTGGGCTGGCTTGCTGCGTTGCTGTCCCTGCTGTCCCGCTCCGCCACCTCCTCCTCTCAGGGGGTCCTGAACAAGCCGCTTAACCTCTGTGCGCGTCCCCACCCACCTGTGAGCTCACAGAAACAACTACCACCCCTCTCCCTCCAAGGGTGGCTGTGAGGATTCTGTGTGAAATCTGTGCTTGTGGTGAGCACCCGGTGGGTGTCAGCTGTTACTGCTGCCTTCAGATCATGCCCCAGGGGACAATGGGCTAAGGACACTCTGCCACCAGCTGCCCACGCTTCTCCCCCTCTCCGGCCCTCAGGGTCCTCCTCCTTGGCAGCATTAACACCTGGCTACCTGGAGCCAGGACCTCTAAACTACAGGAAAAAAAAAAAAAGAGAGAGGATTAAATGCCTATCGTGGGTCCGGAGGGAGCTGTGGAAGGAAACAGGGAGTCTGTCGAGCCCTAAGAGGTGGCAAAGGCCCTGCCTGGGGAGGAGGACCAGGAGAAGGGATGTGAGAGGCCCCTTGGGCCCAGGAGGGTGCCATCACTGGAGAGGCAGGGGCTTGTCCACAGCACTTAGCAGCTGCTTCCTGTGGAGCTGGTGCTGCCTGAAGGGGTTCAGGGAGGAAGCGTGTGTGTGCCACAGCCAGGCACCCCTGGAGACGCATGCTGTGTGCTGCCGTAGAAGTAAGCGTATGGGTGGCCAAACACATGGCGAAAATTTAAATTGAAAAGTTCTTTTTATAGTAAAAAGATATCCTTCTGCTTTGTTTCAAACATACACCCCACCACTCTGGTCACCTCCTGAAGCAGTTCTGAAGCCCTCTTCTGTGTCTTTACACAGTACCATTAAAAATGCAGTGATAGGGCTGGGGAGAGAGCCCAGTGGCAAAAGCGCCTGCTCAGCAAGTGCAGGGTCCTGAGTTCGATCCCCAGTGCTGGGTGGGTAAAAAAAGATACTGTGACCACTGCTGCTGAGTACCAGCCAATAGAAAGGGGCTGGTAGAAATGGTAGTGTCCTCATCCACCTAATGCACGGGATCTGGTACCGCATGACTCCCGGCTCTTCCCAAAGTCAAAATGACCATGACAGCAAAATGCAAATAAAGATCTCAAGAAAGAGATCTTTCAGAACCACTTCTGAAAGCAGCAAGAATGGTGGGAAGTGTGTGTGAACCAGGGCAAGGATTTTTTTTCTTGGGGGGGGGGGAGGTTCACATAGTATGTAATAAAATTTTTAAAAAATTTAAACATTAATTGTATTTTTTTAAATACAAACCTTGTATATCCCATGGAACAAAACCCAGAAATGCAATGAGCTTGCATATGTCTGAATCTTCTAGAAGCAGAGGGCGTCTCTTCAGGACTCCTTAAGAAGAGCATGGAGGAGGCAGATGAAGGAGACTCTAAAGGAGGTAGAGCTGTGCGAGGCTCCAGTCTGCAGGGGCTGCAGCCACGATCCAGCGGGTCCCAGGGCCGGGGCTGCTCCTGTAATGCCTCACTGACTGGGCTTCGGGGCTCATAGTCCACGAAGCAAGGGAGAAGAGACTGTCAGGTCCCGTCACCAACAAATCCAAGGTGAGTCCCAGGGAGGTTAGCCATCCACATCTCAGTCAGCCGTGGGGGAAGGGGAGTCCTTGGGCAGAGCGCTGAGAGAGTCACATCCCCCAGAGCTGCCTAGGAGAGGCAGGAGGCAAGGGGGCACTGGGTGGAGGCGGTCAGGGCCATGCAGGACGGGTCCTGGCTTGAAGCTGGCACAAGGAGCAGGCAGGCAGGAGGGGTCAGGTGGGCCCGATAGCATGGGTGACGTACACCGAGGAGAAAGCAAGTCCCTGATCTCCCGGGTTCCCCCCAGGGCCCTTCAGAGATCCCCAGCTGGTGAGTGTGTGACAAGCTGATACTTGATCTAGCTTATACACACATACTGGCATTTTCATACCAATGGCCTTGTTTTCTATAGAGATGTGCTGCAGAGATCTTTGCTGTTTTGTGCACTGGAATGGCTGCGTGGTACACAGCCTGTGGACAGAGCCTAGTTTAGCCAAGTACCCTAGAAATGGCGCTAATCTCTTATTTTCGTAGTTACTATGGCAGGGCCAAAACCTACAGTGGGATAGCTGGGTGGGCAGTGTGGAGACCACTGGGAGACTCTACTTAGAGGAGCAGAAGTCTCCATTGGGACCGAGCCTGGGCCTTTTTCCATGTACTGATGTGTGCAGAGCTGGACCGGACTTGTCCTTAACCCTTCACTTGGGTTTAAGGAACATGTATCAGTCCAGCCGAGGTGCTGGTGATTGTCTCTGAAGATGGCAGGTGTGCTTTCCTGGACTCCCGCCAGCTATTCCCTTGTGTGAGCCAGGAGGAGGCAGGACAGAGAGCCAGCGCTGCACGCTGTTGGCCGGGATCCAGCCTTGAGATAGAGGCTATGACTGCCTGGGGCTTGCAAGGTTACACGTCAGAGCTGAGGCGCGGACCCCAAAACGTTACACGTTATCTCAGTTGTGTTGTGCAGACTCCTCCACAAGTCCTTCTCTGCATATCGCAGAGGTGAATGCAGGCCTCCTGCCTGGCCCAGCTCACAGCGCTCACCCACTTCCTGCCATTCTCAGCATCTGCTCATCCTCAAGCCACTCCTTCATGAATGAATAAAACCTGGGTTAGGCCTTGGGTCTAGGCCTTTGTTCCAGCTGGCCACCACTGTGGCTGGACTCAGGGCCCCTGGACTCCCGATAGCTACCAATATGCCTTAGTGTCTTCTCACCATGGATTACACTGGAAGTGGTAGATTGGACTTAACATCCTGGAATTCTGATAACTGTTCATGAGATTATAAACATACACCTCCTGGGCCGTGATGAGACCAGGAAGGGCTCTCCACAGAAGGGAACACACCTTTGTAGTTCTGGTAGTTTCCACATGGCCTTTCTCCTCCCCCTAGCCACACCTCTCCTCCTCAGTCTTTACCAGCATGGGCATCCACGCCTCAGACTCTGCCAGTATGAAAGAAAAAAAAAAAAAGACTTTTCAATGTTTTCTGTTTTAATGTTCTAAGTTATGTGTGAGTTGAAAGCTTTCTTCTATATTTAAGGCACATTTACATTTTATTTCTGTGAAGTGTCTGTATCTGTTGCCCATTCTTGATTCAAAAATTTTATTACAAAATGTTTCCAATATACAAAAAGACATGTACAGTTTACCCCTGGGAAATTGCTCTTCAAAATTCATGGTCTTGGCTGGGAGATAGTTCAAAAACCCAGGTTCTTGTGATCCCCAGTACCAGTGCTGGCTCCCCAAAACCTCAGGGGCACCATGCCAGCCCCAAAACCAGACATGGTGGCACAGACCTATAATCTCAGTGCTGGGGAGGCTGAGACAGGAGGATCACTATGAGTCTGAGCTGCATAGCAGGACCCTGCACACACACACACACACACACAACACACACACACACACACACACACACACACACACACACACACACAGAGTTCGTGGTCTCAGTTGTTCGCGGATTTTTCCTTAAAACCTAACTAGTAATTGTTTTCAGAAAGCCCTGAAATTTCATAGAAACAGCAATTGTGTTTTGGGTGGAAGGTTTGCAAGTAACCAATCTGAGAGCGTTATTCCGTTCCCTTGCTGCCGGTTGGCTGCTGGCGTGCAACCTATCTCTGGCAGATGCACCAGCATCCCCGCATCCTGAAAGCCTACTGAGCCACACGCAGCTATTTCACAGTCTCTCTGTTTTGTTCTGCGTAAAGCCCTTAGATTCCTAAGAGGCCACAAAAATGCCCTGCACCTAAGGCTTTATTAAAGAAGTCTTTTATTAAATTATATAACTGTGGGGGAAAAATCATAGAACTGTGAAGACATAGCATATTTAGGGTTTAAATTATAAAAACAGGCATTTATAGGTCTTTTCCTGACCATATTTGAAATTTGTGATTTTTCAGCATTTGCAAATGCTTTAGGAACATAACTTCTGCAAATTTCAGCGGTCCACTGTGTGTATCAGCACATGTATTAAGGATATAGTTACATAAATGCACGCATATATGCATGGAATATATATATATATATATATATATATATATATATATATATATATATATATTTAACATACTGTCCTCTTTGTCTTGTCATCTGTTTAGGGGCTGAATTCAGGGCCCTCTTCATGTGCCACAATCCCTGGGGCTCAAGCCCTCATATAACAGCATAGAATCTGCATATTGCCTTTGTAATATTCTCTGGGTTACCTACAACACCTACAGCAACACAAATGCCACGCAATAGTTGCAGTGTGTATTTTTTAGACAATAATGATAAAAAAATTAATTATGCACACGTTCAGTCCAGTAAAAAAAAAAAAAAACATTTTCAACCCAACAGTTTGCCAGACTCCAGGGACGTGAAATCCAGCAACAGACAGGGCTGAACCTGTGTGTGTGACCTGTGCATGGTGCACCCTTACTTTAACATAAGACAGCTTTAAAACACCGCAAGCATCCCTGGCATGGTGTGCAGTCAAGCCTGGGCATGGTGGCACACGCCTGTAATCCCAGTGCTTGGGAGGCTGAAAACTGCAGGGTCACTATGAGTCCAACCTGTGTAGTGAGATCCTGCAGACCTTGTACTAAATACATCTAAAAAAATAAAAAATGCCTTAAGAATGAAAAAATAGAAGTGTAGCTTAGTAAATACTGTTTTTAGGTGCTTTGAAGTCCCCTATGTTGCCACAACCACCACAATTTTGAGTTTTATGTTTATTCTCTTGTTTTACATTTTGCTTCTATGTGTATATGTGCAATATATACCATTTATAATATATGTGTATATGTATGCATATATACTCTATGCATATGTTATATATAGTATACATCATATAGTATATGTGTGTATATATGTATGTATAAATATGTACATAGAGAGAGGAGAGGATTTATAAAACTCCTTAGACAATATATATAAGGACTTTTATATGTAAGAAATAGAAACTTAAAATGGTCTAACTCTGAGGGGAAAGCTACTATCAGCTTATGGACATGACTGAAGTTGGGCATCTGCGGGGTCCTTAAGCCAAAGGCAAAGGGATAGACAGCTAATAAAACAGGGCACTCACTCACTGTACCCTGACTGGGAGAGCACCGGCAGTTAGGGAGTTACCACCCCTGTCTTAATTATTTGCCCTCAACCCCTACAAATGGTTTATAAGTGGATGGGAAAAGTGCACCCCCCAGTCCTCAGCCAGCGAGGGAAGCGGGAGAGGAGCTGAGCACTAGGGTGGGAAGGGGTTACACTGCTCACAGTAACCACCCCGGGTGTGAGGCCTGGCAGAGCAGAGTCCACACCTCGCAAGCCGGAACTGAACTTTCGTTTTTGTTGCCTTCTGGGGCTTTGCACACACTCCCTGCGTCTGGACAAGTGAACTCATTGCTTATGTAAATAACACTGAGCCGTGTATACTGCTGCAACTGATCTTCCTTTATGGCCATTTGTTTAAAGTCTCCAGCATTTTTTTTTTAAATCTTGTTAGGAGCTGCAATGTACTCATTCTTTGTTATCAATTATTTTACTATATAAATAAATCACACTGAATCCTTTCTCCTGTTAATGACCTTGTGGTGTGTCTGAGTCCTGTTGAAGTTCTCCTTTGCAGACCCCCTTTTTTTTTTTTTGTAAATCTAGGACAAGGTCTACAGGGTGTACGGAGTCTCACTATGAAGATCAGACTCCTAATGATTCTCCTGTTTTCAGCCACCCACATGTTGGGGTTACAGGCGTGAGCCAACACACCCAGTCTTAATCGCTGTCAGCGTGTCCTGGCCACTACACTCTCCCAAAGCGGGTGCGTTAGTCCCCTGAGCTATCCAGCCAGCCCTCGCAGGACCCTTCTGACACACGTTCCTAGTGTGACGGTTGCTGGCTTGTAGGACGCAGCACCTTTGGGGTATAGGATAGCGTGCCTTGGCCTCTTGCAGAATAGATTGCTGGGCTTATTGACTGTCAGGGCTCTTCAAGGAGGGGTGCACTTGGGCCATGGTATGGGCTTATTAGTGTTTAGATGCTCAGAGAAGCCCTTCGGTAAGGACACCTTGACCTGGTGTGGTGGGCCACACCTGGGATCCTAAGGCAGGAGGATTGCAAGTTCTGGGTTTAATGCCCAGGCTTGGCGCACAGTCTAGTCCTTGCTCTGCCCTGAGTGTCTCACAGGACTAACTCAGAATATGCAGATACGAGGAATACACATCGGGATCAGGGCCAACAAGTTACATCTGGGCAACTTGGGGCTTCCGGCAACGTCGGCCAAGGGCCCCTCTGGTGTCAAGGACCCTGATGCCATCAAACCCAGATGAGGCCTTTCCAATCCAGCTGCATCATCCAGCACAGCGCTGGGCTGTGCGTCCCTTTTCTCCATCCTTAGGACCAGGCAGGGGGCAGCATGCACTGAGCATTCTTTGCCACCCTGAACTCCAGCGCCCACCTTCCCTGTGTCCCATGGAGTCCTGCAGGACCTGTTTAGACCCAAGACAATGCCCAAGACTCAGCGTCCCGGGAATCCAGCGCTTAACCCACGCATCCCCATCACACTTGTTGGAGGGCCGGTCCTTCTGACGCAACCTGCTGATGCATCTGTGCCTTCCTCCCGCAAGGTCTGGACCCTGGTCCCGCCCGGAGCTTGGTACAGAACCCAAGTTCATGCACTAGGGATGACTGGGTCCACAGTGAACAGTAACTGAGTCTGTATCAGGAGCTCCTGGGGCAGCTCTGGGCTGAGGTCTTCATGAGGCTAGTCCCTCACATCCCGCACAGGGAGCCCATCTGCCTAGGTGCTATTTACCACTGCCTTTCTTTGGTAAGCAAAGAACTGAGGTTGGTGGAAGATTGCTCATTGCTTGGAATCACACAGCTACTCGATGGTACAGGCGCAGACAGGCCTCGCACCGTAGGGTCCAGGTCTGCACCACACCGTGTCGTGCACCTGACCAGCCAGAGCCAGGCAGCCCCCGCCTGGCAGCCATGTGCACAGTAGGTACGACCCAGTGACCCCACCCTGGGAGGTTTTCACTGAGCCCTGTGAACAGGCAGCCATGGGACGGGGAGGTGTGGTCCTCTGCCCCTTCCCTATCCTCCTCCTAGCAGCTGGGGTCACAGGTCCCATGCAGGCCGCCCAAAATACCAGTGCCAAAACCTCCCAGTCTGCAGAGGTGCCAGTTGCTCTGGGCGCGCTGTGAGCAAACAGCTGCGCCCGCAGTCCCCAGCGCTCCCCCTTACCTGTGTCAACACTTTTATTTTTAAAGCGGCACAGCCAAGGAGGGGGCAGTGAGTGGGCAACGGGGAGGGAGGGAGCCAGGGCCCTTATCAGCTCAGGGGTCCTTGCGTATGTAACGCTGTCATATAATTAACAGTGAAGATCATTTACATTGTCGCTGAGCTAATTTTCATAATGTTTTCTTTATTATCAGAGGAAGAAATTAACCCAAGAATTTATTTACATAGCAGCCTCAAACAGTAACAGCTTGCTAATTGCCTGTTAGGTGATTAATAAGCTTACAGCAGATGCTAATGCGTAGCGAGTCCCCGTTTCAAAGGTGCTCTTGCCGCACGCTTGTGTTTTTGGCAGCTTAATTAGTGCAATAATTATGTACTTGTTGCTCCTTCTTTCGAGCAAATACTGTCAAACGCTTAAAAGATTAAAGTGAATTATATCCTGAGAACTCGGTGCTTGAGGATGCCCATCCTTGCTGACTTCCCTGCTGGAGCAAAAATAAACAAGGATGAAGATGGGATGGGGTTTTGCTTGTCACGGGGGGACAGTGACGACCTAGACCCCTGCTGGGTCTCAGTCCTGGCTTTGCCTCCACATGAACACATATAGTCGGGGCCCTGCCTCAGTTTCTCCTTTATCCAAGGAGGGGCACTTGGTTGGCATGTGGGGAGGGGGAGTGAAGTGAGTCGGGGGACACCCAAGGGACATGCAGTGTGGGTCATCTGAGTCCTGACGGGAAGAAATCATCTGCAAAAAGCCATCTTTGCGAGTGTCGCAGAAACCCCAGCCCAGGTGGTGTGGCTGTGGATCTCCGGAAGCCGCGGCTGATTGTGTTGGGGGTGATAACGGCGGGATGCAATGGGGAGAGGAGAGTGGGCTTCGCCGGCACAGTCACACGGCGAAGCACTCAGCGTTGAGAGGACAGCGTTTGGGAGCTGCTGCCAACATTTCTAGCCTCCTCCCCGCAAACCGTGGATCCAGGTTGAAGCTGGGGGTGGGTCCACGGGAGAAGAGTGTCTCCAGTTTCCCCGCTTTTTTTGTTTTGTTTTTTTTCATGAATGAAGTTTATAGACACGTACTTTATATACGCATGTAACGATAATGTGCAGCACAAGGACTCTGTGCCTGTGTGGGACAGACCGTGAGTCTTCTCTTTCCATCCTCTCCTCTCTCTTCAATCCCTCTTTCCCTCCGTACTTACAAAAACTTTGTTTCCATTTTCTTTGTTTTATCATTTTTTTTCTCACTCCCTTCACATGCCCCTCCCCTCCTAGTTCCCCTGTCCTTTGTGTTTTTCTCCTGGTGCCTGGAATCAAACTTAGTATCTCGTACTGTGCCACTGAGCCATATCTCCTTGGAGATGGTGAGAATTTTTTTTTTCTTGGGGGAGGGCGGGCTCTGGGAATTGAACTCAGGACTTTGCACCTGCCGGCATCCCCTATCTTTTGAACAATGTCCTCCACTTTTGTACATCTTTTAAAATGTGCATTAAAAAACTGGACCACGGAAAGGAAGGGACAGAAATTCCACCAAGCCCTGCGCCTGAGAACACAGTTGTCATCAGCTCTGTGCTGCGCTAGCTGTGTGGGTTCAGGGTAGGAGTCATTCTTTCTGGGTCTCGGGTTCCCCTCCGTGCTGTCCCTCTGCGCATGCGCCTTGCCGTGAGCCTGGAGCTCCGACGATGAGTTGCTGAGTGGGTTTATTGTTACCCGAGTGGCCGGTTCCCACCCCCAAGGAACCCCAGGGACAAAGCAGGGCCAGGCCCAGCTGGAGAATGCAAGGTTTGTGGGACAAGGGGCATAAGGGACTGGCACTGAGCAGGCGCTGCCGGAGTCGGAGTGAGCCTGTCGCTCGTTGGTGTTGATTTGGTGGTGTCCAAGCTGCCGCCAGGCCGCTAGCTCAGGAGTGGGAGCCCCTGCCAGAGGACAGCTGGCTCTTCCTCCCAGAGTCTACCCCAAGGAATCCGTTGCCCTGACAATGTGTCACTCTAGAAACAAGAGCCTAGGGTGACTATGGGCGGTCCCTGGCTGCTGAGGTCTTCACTGGGGCCCAGGGTGTGGCCACCCTGAGGCCAGGAGCGCACGTCACCCCTGAGTCTTGGGCTGTCCAGAGGCCCGCAGCTGCCCACACTGAGCAGGCCCTCTTATCAGCTGCACCCAAAACCAGAATCACCAGAAGCTCTGGCCCAGAGCTTTCTAGAGTCACCCATTTTCACTCCTGTGATAACTACTGGTCTCTGGTTCCAGAGGGTAGAGACCAGGTCCACCTCTGGCAACCACCTGTGCAGCCAGGACTTAGCCCAGTGCTAGGACAGAGAAATCACAATGGCCAACTTTTTTTTTTTTTTTTTTTTTTTTAATAAAGCATTTGCCATATATCAGTAAAGCAAAAGAAGGAAGCCTGAAGGAGCCGGCCACCAAGCCGATCATAAGTGATGGAGGCTTTCTCCAAAGCAGTAGCTCAGGGCCTCCTGGGAGCCCCCAATTCTTTATTTATTTCACGTTATCAACACAGTGACTCTTAACCTTTCGACGGTCAGCATCACCTGCCGGGTTTGCTAAGACGCAGATTTCTGGGCCCTGCCCTTGGAATTTCTGATTCAGTCAATGTGGGCTCCAGAGAACAATTTCCCAGCAAGCTCTCAGGATGCTCGTGCCTCTGGACAAGGCTCCCTGTTCAGAGCCCCTGCCCTGTGGGAGCTAAGAATCTGCCCGGGAGACAGGATTTGCAGCGTACACATTTAAATGTACTGTAGAAGCCAGAATTAATGTACCGTTAATTAGACTTTTGGCTTCCGGTCTTCTCTGTCCTTCTGAGGCCCACTCCCTGGTTTCCTTTGCAGGATCTCCCCTCATGTCCTGCTCATCCGGGTATTCACAGAGCTCCCTCCCGGCTGTCAGGTAAAAGCGCACTTGTGCTCCACGCACACTCCTCAGGTTCATTCTTGGGACCTTGGCAAGAAGTACTAGGAAGCAGGAAGACATTTTTCTGCTGGACCATGACTACCTGTTGTCATCTTGCCACACTGCGGTGGTAAGAATCTCTGAAAATGGGGCTGAGAAAGGCGAGGAGAAGGCTCGACTGATGCCCCTGGAGCCAGCCATCCCTGAGGCCAGCTCCCTATGAGCTTATAAACTACACAAGGTTAATAAATCCCTATACATGTGTCACTTAGATATTTCAGGATGAGATTTTTCTACCACGTAATCAAAATCTTCCTCTTTGATACGAAGTGCTGCAGGAGTTTTGAAGCAGCTCATCATCCTTCGTGGGCTAGGAAAGCTTTGCCAATGGTCAGAGGTGCGAAAGGGCATTAGCACACACATGCCACTAAGAGGCCATGGCAGAGAGTACCCAGGAGACGCCCCTGGAGGACTGGAGCTGCTCTCGCCATCCCAAGCGGGGATGCACTTTGCCTCTAACGATCGCCTTTCCCAGAAGAGGTCATCCCCAATGCTGGAGGTTCCCAGAGCCCTCCGGCCCCTTGAATCCAGACTTCCTGCCCAGACGGGGCAGCTGGGATGAGGTCATCACTAGGGAGCCTTTTATCCTCTTGCTAAGCTACTTCTTTCAGTAGCAATTGCTGTCTTGCTTAATCTCAGAATTATCTGATTGTCACAGTCGAGTTTTCACATTAGGCAGCGAGCCAACAAGTTACTTAACCTATAATTGCCCTTTAATGAAGCCCATCTTCAAAACTGAATTGTCAAAGGGAAACTTGTAAACACACAGCGAGGTCCAAGACCAAGCCAGCCCCAGACGTCCCAGCCAAGCCCTTGACTCTTCTCTGGCGTCAGCCACATTTGTCTGAGTGACTAGGGGCTTTATCACCAGCAGCCACGTGGAGCAGGGAGAAGTCTGGTACTTACAACTACTGCCAGGCATAAGGAAGACTCTGCAAAGCAAGCTTGGGGATGGGCTGGGCTCAGGTACCCATAGTGCCCTGGGCCGTTTATGCCCCTGCTCCTCCTCCATGCACTACAGCATGTGAGAAAGTGACAGCCACCTCCTGCCTTGAACTTTACAAAAGCTGCTGAGCTAGGGCCTTCTTTGATGAAAGCAGGTCATGGTGGACAAAGGATCCGTGCCCCGTACATAGGAAGGGGGGACACTAACCCTGGGGAGCAGCCTGCACCATCCCTGCCCTCCGGGATGGATCTGTCCATGGTCAGTGGTCTACCTTTGGGAGTGCTCCATTGCATCTGGGAGTCTGAGGTGAATACTGAAATATCCTCAGCTGTTCCCTAACACAGGTTCACTCCAAGACCAGGAAAGAAATATTTGCAGAGTGTTTCCTTGGTGCCAGGCAGCTCGCTGGGCACCTTCCACACCACCGCGATTGATGATCAGAATGATGCCGAGCTCAGTTCTATTACCCTTATTTTGCAGGTGAAAAAATGGGAGGCTGGGGAGTCAAAGTGCCCAGTGCCATGCAGCTTGTGAGTATGAAAAGGGATCTTTCTAATGGCGAATGTCAGTACCTCTTAGACACCTTGGCAACTCCAGTGTGGATATAATGCTGGTCTAAAGCCAAGGAAAGGTGCTGATAAGAAGGTTGAGGATTCCTGAATAAAATACCCTGATATCTAAGACTTGCTTCAAAATAAGAGTGCCATGGGTGGGGAGGGGGCGGGGGGGGGGGGGAGAGTAGGAATACAGATGCAAAGACTTTTATGGTGGTTTGAGCTAGGGGCGGGCGCACAGAAGCTCATTGTATCATTTTGTCTAATTTACATGTTCATGTTCTTGGAAGCTTTCATTGCAAAATGTCTGAAAACACTGTAGAGGACACTTGCTCCCGCAGTCAGTGTCCCTTCCCAATATCCCCTAACACCCATACACATCTGTCACTGCCCCGAACTCACTATGCCACATTTGAGTCACTTTTTAAATTGTTGATGTCCCACTAAGACCCCATGAGGGTAAGGGCAACGTCTGTACTGGTCACCTAGGAAGTGTTTATAGACCGAATAAATGAGCAAGAGTCTACGGCCCAGTGGGCGCCTGATAAATGTTTCTGAATGAGTGAAAAACCTAAATAACTGAGTCTTAGAAGCTGGCTGTGTTTGGATAAGCAGAGAGGTTACAGAGCAGGCGCACAGGTAGGGAGCCGTGAACTCAGAGCAAGGGTCAGAAAACGACAGGCCGTAGCCCAAACCAGAGTCATCGGTGATAATGCGCTGCCCAGGCGGGCTGGCCCGGCCACTTTTTAATAACTTGTATTTCAGAGACCCAGAACTGACTGCATTTATTTTTTATCACCACGGCAGGGTCAATCTCCCACCAAGGCTGCAAAAAGTGAGGCTGTGAATTTGAAAGTCTCAGCTCATTAACTGAAGAAAGCTGACGGGACGCTCCCCGTGCAAGGCTGCTCGGAGTGCGTACAAAGCGCCTGCAAGGTCGTGGAGGAAACAAATGCAATCAGTTAAGGGTCTGGTCTGGACTTCCAGTTGCCAACCTCAAGCTGCTGCAGTGCTTAATGCTCCCTAATAAGAGAGACCAAAGGACCCCCTCTCTCTCTCTCTAAGATATCCCATCCTTCAAGACACAGCGCCAGTGGACACTGGGGACCTGGTAGCAAGGGCAACAGTCAGTGGCTGGGTATCACAGGGTCCTGGAACAGCCAGCTGCCCTGGAGTCCCCGCAGACCGTGTGACACTGGGTCCCTTGCTAGCTTTCCAATACACACACACATGCTGTAGAGCTGGGCATGGTGGGGCACACCTGTAATCTCAGCACTCTGGAGACGGAAGCAAGAGGATTGCTGGGAGCTGCAGGCCGGTGAGTCCAAGGGATTCCTGAGCTGCATAACAAGACCCTGTCTGAAAGAAAACAAAACCAAGCTGCTGGCTTAAGGTGTGCCCTGAAATAGGCCTGCATACTCACCCTCGATGCCACCAGAGGCTTCACTCCACGCAGGGACAGGACTGTGCAGGAGGCTCGCCTAGCACAGCATGAGTGTTGGACAGCCTTTAGGGTCTACCAGGAGCTGTCTTCCTCTTGCCCTTGCAGCAACTATGAGAGCATGGAAGAAAGGGAGGTAGGTTGAACTGAGGCTCAGAGGGGGTGGGATTTGTATCCAAGGGGGCCCAGAAGGAGGCTGGAGCCAGGAATGCCCCATCAGTCTGGGTGAGGTACAAGATCTCCACTCACCCAGTTTCTGGGACCTGCCTTGGCACTGTTACCACACACTCTCAAATCAGCCTAAGAGACCCCATAGAGGCCTGTGGCCTCCTAGAAGTCTCCGTGACACCCATGAGTCTGGAAGCATCACTGACTTCTTCCTTCCTGGTCTACATCTCCCTCAGTTGGTCAAGTAATTCTGTGCCTCTGGAATGTTAATCAGCCTGGGAAGGCTGCAGCCAAGAGATTCCCCTTACGAGAAGGCAAAATGAACATAAGTGTGTCGGGCGTCACCATTCCTTTTGTCATAATGCTGCATATCTCTGCAAGGGCCTTCGCTGTCACTGTCTTACTAGAAACAAGCAGTGACCCTGAAAAGCTGCCTAGGACAATTCTGAATGTTTCCAAGGAGGAATGAAGGTGCGCAGCCCTTCTGTCTCGTCGGAGGCCAGGCCTCCTGCTCTTTGCTCTTCCTAAAGTTTTAAGAATGCAAAGCCAACCTTTACCTCACCTAATGATATCTTGCAGAAGGGGGACTTCTCATCCCTATCCTTAGGAAACTGATTTTATTACAAGGCACTGTATATTACACATGTCTAAACACTGTATGCTTTTTTGGTTCTTTATTCCCTCTATGTCTAAAAATATATGTCGAGAGTCCCACCCCAGGTCGTCACACCAGCACAAAATGTGAAGTGTCAGATCTCCTGAGTTAGTGTGTGTTGCCTGTGGGGTTAGCGTGGGATTCAGCTAAGAGAGGTGGTGGGAGCCTGCTCCTTCTCCTTGGGGACTGCAGGCACAGGGGAGGGGGATCCCCACGGGGATCTGGTGCTTTCCTGACTCCCAGTCACCACTTGGGTTCATCACTTTGTGTTATGGCAGATCTCCCCTTTCTGTTTTCCCCAAGAGACTTTTGAGAACAGAGAACGCACAAGACCCGACTTAGGTCTATCTGGCAACAAGAGAGGGGAGGGAGGAGGTCATCAGGCTTGGGAATCTGTCATGATTCTGCTATAGCAACAAGCCAGGGAGAAGGCAAGAAACCTTGAGCATAAACTTGGACCCCAGGGATCCAATGGAGATGGGTTCATGGGGGATTGAGATCTGGAACTGGGGTGAGTCTACAGCAAACCAGGGAGAGACCAAGGGTAGGCTCTCAGAATCCATCTTGGACAATCTGGTCAACCTCCTGATTCCCGGCCTGGGAGTATGAAGAAGAAGTGGATGGAGACCACATCAGTGGCCTTGTGGATAGATTAAGTCCAAGCTCCTTGTTGGTCTGGACACCAGACATGAAAGTGGTCAGATAGCAAACTCTTAGTTGGACTGAAAATTCTGATGGTCTTATGGAATTCCTGCCCCACCTCCCCCACCCCAGTGCTGTGACTGAGCCTCTGTCTCTATAGCCTACTTACCGCCTGACTCCCTGGGGACTCGGAGGACCAAGAACACCAGACTTTCTAATCTCTCATGATCCTTCTGCGTTTCATGCTTGCCTGCAGCAAGAATCCTGCAGCCTACATCAATCTCATCCAACATCGCCTTAAGATACTCAAAATGTCACCTAGCAGCAGGGACAGAGGGAGAGCCAGGAAACACACTTTCAAGACTCAGCTTAGACAACAGCTTTTATGTGGCACTGGGGACATTTGTGCTCCTCTTCAGGCACTCCTTTTCCTAAGTCTTAATAGTGAAGTAGATAAGTTCTCCTGTCGGAGGAGCTTATGTTGGACGAACTCTCCCATCTAAAACAGTTTTAACGTATGAAATAAGTTTATGTTAAAAAAAAAAAAAAAAAAAGACAAGTATTTGAAAGCATTGGAGAGCTGCCAAAACCAGGCAGAAACTGGAATGAGTTTGATTCTTGAGGGAACATAAGCTCTTCGTTGGGTGAAATTCATGTTTATGTAGCTTTTCGCCTAAGTATGCTGTATCCTATCTGTGAACTCAAGTAGGAAACCATAGGCTCTCAAACTTCAGGGGTCAGAGGGTGGAGCAGCTCCAGGCTACCAGAAGGATCTGAAACTTCAGGGACGCATCCTGGACAAGAGAGAAGTTGGGAGGTTAGAAGCTGCATATGCGCTATTCGCACATTGTGGCCTCGGTCCTTCCCTGCGCATGCGTGAAGCTGACGTCGCCCTGCGCCTGGACCGAACAAATAAAAGCACGTAAGAAAGCTGAGCATCGCTTCCAGCTGTGGGCCAATTGCAGCTGCAGAGATGGAATTTGGGCTTCCCATTCAGTTCATGAAATGAAATGAACTCAGAACTAAGGGTTTCACCTTTAGGTTGAATCACAAGCTCTATGTTCTAACATAGTATAAAGTTGATCCTCCACAAGTTTATAGCAATTAAGCAGCAATTAAATAGTCAACATAAAAACCATCATTTTTAGATAAGGGCACCAAAACATAAAGAAGAAGAATTTAGTTCTGGTCTTCTATAGCATGGCAAGGTTAACTATTGGTTTCAAAAATATACTGTAAGGGTCAGCTAGGTAGCTCAGGAGCCTAAAGCACCTGCTTAGGCAGACATAGGGTCAGGGGTTTGATCTCCGGTGTGCTGTGCTGGCCCCTCCCCGGGGTGCGCTGAGACTGCAAATGTGACTGGGTGTGGCAGCGAGAACCTGCAGCACTTGGGAAGTCACCAGGAGTCTGATCTGTGTAGTAAGATGCTGTAGACCCTGTACTACATTTATTTCAAAAAAACTACTCTATATCTCAGAATAATTAGAAAAGAGTTTAAAAGTGCCCCCATTATATAAAAATAATCAATATTCGAGAAGATAGAAGTGTTTATTATTTTGATTTGATCATTTTGCATTGCATGAGTATATTTAATTATTTTTATCACATCTCATAAAGTTGTACAAATACTGTGTATCTGTTTAAAAAAGAAACTTTTTTTTTTCAGAAAATGGTAACAGAGAGGGGCCAAGGAAGTAGCTCAGTAGAGTAAACACTTGCCTGGCAAGCGCAAGGGCCTGAGTTCAATCCTCAGTCCCACAATAAATAAATAAATAAATAAATAAATAAATAAATAAATAAATAAGGAAAATGGCTTTGGGCTGGTGAGATAGCTCAGTGGTGTAAAGCACCTGCTTAGGCAAGCTTAGACAAGTGTGCAGGGACTGCGGTTTGATCCCCGGCACCACATGCTGCACCAGCCCCACTCCCAGTGCAGGCTGAGCTAGCCATAACATAAAGTTTTAAAAAAAGAAAAGAAAATGATAACAGAATTAAGTCTCTACAATTTTGTTGTTGTGGTTGTCCAGGGTCTCACTACACAGCTCAGGCCTGCAGTGACCCTCCTGTTTTCTCCCTGCCTAGTGCTGGGTTTACAGGTGCCACCAGAACCGGACTCCATTGCTAGCTCAGCATGCCTGGAGGTGGAGCCAGCATAGCGTGTGGTGCCAGGGATCAAACCCTGACCCCTGCACTTACCTAAGCAAATGCTTCATCCACTGAGCTATCTCACTGGCCCTGAGTATCTACCATGTATCACCAAAAATGTTCAGTATAATTTTTTTAATTTCCAGTAATAAAAAGATAAAGGAAAATGTAATTTAAGATTCAAGGTTAAAGCAGTCAGCAGAAAATAATGTCTAGATGAGTTGAGAGTTAGCAGCAATAACTTTAAAGCATCTATTAGAACTATTGAAGAGCTTACGGGAAAAGGTGATCATAACGAATAAATAGAAGATATCCACAGAGAAATGAAAATGTAAATATATAAATTGAAAAATGTAACATAAAAAATTCACTGGACAAACTTAATAGCTGATTAGAAATCACAGAAAAACAATTCAGTAAACTCAAAGACATTAGTATGAACCCAATTAGAAAAACACAGGAAAAATAGGGAGAAAAAGTTACCCCAAAATGGTTAAAATTCTTCCAATTTTGTAAGGAAAAAAAAAAATCAATTTCAAGATGTAAGAAACTCAGCCAAGCCCACGTAGAATAAATATAAAGAAACTATACTTAGGCATATCATAAACTGTGAAAACTGAAAACCAGGAGAACTCTTCAGTTATAGAAAAGCAAATTATCAAACACTAAGAAGCTGGTAGAAGAGGGATGTCTTTAAAATATAATGCCATGACAACTTAATGCACTGAATATGAAATTTTAATATAATTTAATATATTGTCCTGAAAGGAGAGGGCAACCCCAGTCTACAGTGCTCCGTGTCCAGTAAAAATAATCTTCCAAAGTAAACAAAAAGTAAAGCCCATTTCAGAAGAAGGAAAACTGAGAGTATTTGCTGCCAGAGCCAGTTCTTCAAGAAAAAATAAATGAAACTCAGACCTGTGAAAAGAAACAAAGCCCACGGCAAGTGGTAAATAGGTGGGCAGATACGGAATGCTCTCGACGGACACTCCACAGGAACAGGGCTCTGATCTAGGTCTAGAAGGTTCTCCAGGAGTTTCATGTGTTCAGGGGCAAGGGTTCTGAAAGGCGATTGGAGCATGGGTGGTAATTGTTACTCGTCAGTGGATTAATCATCGTTGAGTAACTGGATGGAACTATTGGGAGGGGGTGGGTTGGCAAGAGATAGGTCACTGAAGGAATGCCCCTGTTAGGGTCTGTGTCTAGTTGTCCCCCCAAAGCCCCATGCAGTCATGGGGTAGACTTGTAACTCAAGTGATTAATTCATGATCCGCTGGGATTATGGGTTCATATGCTGCTGGGATTATGGGTGTGAGTATCACACCCAGCCTGGGGCGGGTAGCCTGAATGCAATTTAAGGGAGACAGACTCACTCTCTGCTGCAGTTGTTGCTGTTACTCCTGCCTTTTCACTCTTGCTGTTTGCCACCACCATGAGCAGCTGCCCTCTGCCATGTGCCTCTCTACACTGGAGCCAGTGGAGTATGGACTGAAACCTCCACAAACTGTGAGCTAAATAAACCTTTCCTTCCTTCATTTTGGGTGTTGGGTATTTTGTCCCAGCAATGAGAAGAGTGACTGAGACAGACTGGAACTGGTGGCTTCTGTTCCCAGCTCCTCCCTTCCTTCTCTGCTCCCTGGCTGCCCTGTG
This sequence comes from Myocastor coypus, assembly GCA_004027025.1. Taxonomy (NCBI): domain Eukaryota; kingdom Metazoa; phylum Chordata; class Mammalia; order Rodentia; family Myocastoridae; genus Myocastor; species Myocastor coypus. The sequence continues at coordinate 78,657 of PVJA010004569.1, forward strand.
CTGGGCAGCCATCTGCACCCATGCCATGGCTGTGCTGGCATAGCCTTGGACTGAACCCTCCAAAGCCACAAGCCACAACGAACCCCCCCTTTAAGCTGTGGGTGTTGGGGGTTTTGTGCCAGCAAGGAGAAAATGACCCATACAGACAGATATACAGCAGAGCAAATGCCTGAAAAGCAATGCAGATGTTAGTTTGAAAAAAAAACAAAAACAAAATCTTCAGCATCAAGACAAGGAGAATTATTCTTTCACAATAATAAAAAGGTAAATTCATCAGAAGACAAAAATGGTAATGTAATATACTTGTGACATGTATTCAAATAGTAATAAATATTTAAAATGCATGAAGAAAAGCACAGAGACTAAAAGAAGAAGTAGAAAAATGGCTTTAGTCAGAAGTTTCAGCACTCTTAGGAACTGTTAAAACACTCTGCAGACCTGCCTCCCAAAATTCATAGACATAAAAAGATTTGAACAACACCATCAACAACTTGAAGTCCCTGATTTTACTGCTTTATATCCAGCAGCTATGGAGTTTATTTTCCTTTCCAGAATAAACTAGATCAGTACAAACTGATGGTTTCTTAACTATCAGTTGGGGCAGGCCAAATGCTGGACAAGAAGATATTAGAGAGGACAAAAATCATTTAGAATATGTTCTTTCACTATAATAGAACGAAATAAGAATCAGTGACACAATCTATTATATTTATAAAAATCTCAATTTTTTTTTTCGGAACCAGGGGTTGAACTCAGGTCCTTGTACTTGCCAGGCAAGTGCTTAGTCTACTGAGCTATCTTCCCAGCCCCCAAAATCTCAATATTTAGAAATTGCCATGCTGCTGACCTGCAGGAGCAACTGCAAAGGAGGCATTTAAACAACAGCAACAAAAACTAGAAAATATTTTATATCTTGTGAAAATTAAAATGCATCCTATTAAGATGTATGGACTACAACCAAAGTTGTACTTGAGCTCACATTGTTAGAAATGATTATGCTGAGGGTGAAAAGATCTAAACCAAGCATCCATATTAAAAAGCTACAGCAAGAAAGTAGAATTAAATCCAGAACAAGTGGAAGGAAAAATATAATAAAGATTAGAAATGACAATTATAAAAATAGAAAAACAACCAGTAAAATTAACAAAAAATGTTTTTTTTTAATATCAATAAAATAGGTGCATCTTTAGTAAAATCAATTGAGAAGCAATGCTTCCAGTATTAAAAAAGGAAGTCGTGGTATTACTACAGATCTTACAAACACAAAAGTGAAAATAAGAATATTATGAAAAATAGCATCACCAAATTTCACAGCCTATAAAATAGACAAATTATTTGAAAGACACAACTTACCAAAACTGCCCTAAAAAGAGGCAGGAAATTAAACTGCTCTGTATTTATTAAGTTGGTTGACTTTACCATAACACTTTTCCAAGGGAAAAAACTCTAGTTTCCAATAGTCCTTAATTTCATTAAAGTTTCAGGAAAGAATATCAATCTTACACAAATTATTTCAAAGAGTAAAATCATGAGTGAATACTTACCAGTTCATTTTATGTGGCCTAAATAATCTTGGTATAAAAATTGACAAAGACATAAGAAAATTACAGGGCAAAAATGTTTATGGACATATATAAAACTCCTTAAGAAAATAGCCACAAAATGAACCCAACATGAGGGCCGGCCAAATAGCTCAGTGGATTAAAGTGTCTGCAAGCAGGCACAGGCGCCAGGGGTTCAATCCCTGGGCCTACTGAGCCAGCCCTGCCCCCAGGCATGCTGAGATGGCAATGGAGACCAGGTGTGGTGGTGCATGCCTGTAATCCCAGCTCTTGGGAGGCTGTAGACAAGTGGATCACTATGAGCCTGATCTAGTAGTGAGACCCTGAACACCCTATAGACTTTTCCCTAAAATACAAAAAAAGAACCAAACATGTAAGAAAGATAACACACTATGAGCAAGTGAGGTTTTCCCAGCAGTGCAAAACTGGCTTAGCATGTGAAGAAAAAAAAAAAAAAAGCAATTCATTATAATGGGAGAATAAAGAAGAAAAATATTTGATCATCTCCATAAACCCACAGTGATATGGCAAATCCAAATCTATTCATCTACTCATGATAAAATAATCTCAGCAAACTAGGGAAGGAGTCAAGTTCTTCTTTCTTCTTCTCCTTCTTCTTCTTCTTCTTCTTCTTCTTCTTCTTCTTCTTCTTCTTCTTCTTCTTCTTCTTCTTCTTCTTCTTCTTTTTCTTCTTCTTCTTCTTATGTATTTAGTAGAGAGTTTACAGGGTCTACAGGGTCTCACTACACAAATCCAGACTCATAGTGATTCTCCTGTTTTCAGCCTCCCAAGTGCTGGGATTACAGGCATGTGCCACCACACCCAGTCTCAGTCATTTTCTCAGTGTGCCCCGAGGACAGGGCCAGCATGGCACACCTAGGATTAAACCTCAGCTGCTGCACTCTGCCTAAGCAGGTACACTTTAGTCCACTGAGCTATCTGGTGGGCCCTAAGTTGCTCATTTTGTTAAAAGATACTTAAAACTCACACTGTGGTAAATGTAAACAATGCAAAATATTAAATGTCCCCACACTCCAGGATAAAAGTAGTGTAGGAAATTTTGCACTTCTGTTCAGAATTGTAAAAGAGATGCCAGACAGTGCAATAAATAGAAAAATAAAAGAACTAAAACTGTCCTTATGACATCTTTTTTATACATAGAAAAGCCCAAAGATCTTTATAGAACAATAGTAAGTGAATTTACAAAGTCATAGAGTATAATTAGGTCAATATACAGAAATCTACCGTCTTTCTTTTGCAGCCCAAATACAGACAATAAAATTTTAATAAATTATTGTAAATTAATATCTTGAGACACAAATCTAGAAATAAGCCTGAGACATGAAACAGGAATAAAATTACCAAAATCTGTGCTAAACAACATAGACCTTATAAATGAAAACATTCCATGTTCACACATTGAAAGACCCAATATTACTAAGATGTCAGATACCCCAAAAGTTACCTATAGATTAAAATAAACCTAAAGAGAATCTTGATTTGGTTTTTTTGGTAGAAAACAATGAGGAAAACATCAGCTAAGAATTTATATGAAGACGTAAAGATATAGAAGAGTCTAGCAATATTGGAGAGATAAAGAACTCACCCTATCTGATTTAAAGAGAATGTCAAGCTGTATAATCAAGACAGGATGACATTAGTCTAAGAAAAAAAAAAATCAAGTGGGACATTATAGAAAGATCAGAAATAAATCCAGATATATACACTTAAGTGCTTTTCCAATTAAAATTCCAAACCAGTTTAACAGGACCAAGTTCAACACATGACAGACAACTGTTCAAATAAATGTATGGCAGAAATAAACTCAGGCCACCTACTGCACTATCATGTACAGACACTAATTTTAAACATTTCATGGACCTAAACATCAGACCTAAAATAATAATTTTATAAGAAAATAAACATGCAAAGCTGAGCTTAGCACCATGACATCAAGGGCACACAAATTAAGACTACAATAAACTACTATCACACACATGCTAGCAAGGCTAAAATTAAAAACAACAGCACAAAATGTTGGCGAGAAGGTAGAGCAACTAGAAGTCTCAACGCTGCTAGGAAGAGTATGAAATAGTACAGTCGTGGCAACTATAATTGTCTTATACATTTAAATATTTGCCTATTTATGATCCAGCATTGCATGACTAGGTATTTGCCAAAGAACAATGAAAATAAGTGTCTGAAAATGAAGATCTTTCATATACAAATTGTCACCCCCATTTGTATGTGAAAGATCACTGTGGCCTTGTCCACAATAGCTCCAAACTGGAAATAATCAAAATGCCTCTGACTAGAAGCCCTGGGTGAACATAGTGTAGTGTTTTCCTACTCTGGGATAAGTGGAAGAAGCCACGGAGGCAAGCCACGCCCCAGGGACTCTCACAGACCACGCACTGAAGGAAAGGAACAATCCAAAAACATATAATATGCTTCCATTGATAGAGAATTCTAGAATAGATAAAACTCAGCTCTGGTGAGGAAAAAGAGAAGCGTGGTCCCCTTGGATGGAATGCCAAGAAGCAGCCCAAAAGAATTTTCTGGAAAAAAAAAAAAAGGGCTTTCTCGAAATATTCTGTATCTTGTTTACACGGTGCACACAGTTGATCAGAAAAAAAAGGTATATGATTTCACTGTGTGTATGCTTTGCCTCAATTGTTTAAATTACTGCAACTTTAAGAACCATTCAAAGGCTAACATTCAAGAGTCCCTCAGGACACAGACCTGGGCCTCATCATACGGGCCTGTAGTCAGAGCTCCTCTGTCTCCATATCAGCCTGAAAAGAGCAAAAAAAACTCCCACTTGACTGTGTGGTCACAGAGCCAGTGGGCCTGGGCTGTCCACAGCCGCCAGCGCAAGTCACTTCAACTTAAGTAATGTCCCTAAATTACTGCTGAAGTCTGGGTGAGCCCAGCTCTGCCCTGGTCTCCTCTGACCATGTATGTGCTTTATTTTAAGCCTCTTCTCTCTCTCTGTATGATTGTGGCCTTCAGAAAAATAAACTTTCCCCTGGATGATGTGTGACCCCTAGCCAAGAGGATAAGTTGTCTGGCCAGCCTGGGCAACTGACAAGGAACATTTCTTGGAGGGTTCCACCACCACTTGGATAGGAAAGTGCAAATGCTTTCTTATAGCACTCATGTCCAATGGGGCGGGAGGAAGCCAGGAGATCTGGAAGAGTCTCCCCGCCATTATGCCTACCCAAGTCCAGTTCAGGAGCCCTCCTTCCTCCCCGGGACCAGTGACACCTTCCCACTGCCTTCCCTGGAGCCCACATAGTGGGCCGCCACATGGAAGGGGTATGCATGGGGCACAGAGGAGAGCCCAAGAGAGAAGAGAAAAATGAGGGGGGTGGACCAAGACAAAGGAAAGAGGAAGTATATAAAAACAAAAAGAAGGAAAAGGAAGAAAAAGAGGAGGAAAAGAGTAGGAGGAGAGAAATAGGAGAGGAAAAGAAAGGAAGGAGGAAGAGGAGGAGGAGGAAGAGGAAGAGGAGGAGAAGTCCTCAGATATTTGCAAGATTAACCTCAAGCTCATCCCTTCATAGACTGAGGCTTTTGCAGGGGCTCACCCCTTTCACCACAGGTGGGCTGGCCAGATACCAGGACCCCCTCCAGTAGATAAAGTGGACTCTAGAGACCTAGGGACACTGGACAGCTGCTGATAGAGCCCCTGTGGCCACATCTGTAGGGCCTCCTTCCCTCTGTTTGCACAGCCTCAGAGCCCAGGGATGCTGTCTGCAGGGCCCTCAATGCTGCAGGAAGGAACCTTGGCTCCTGGCCCTAGGCCTTTTTAGGAAATGTAGCCCTGCAGGAAACATTTGGCTTTGATGGGAAGGAAAGTAGTGGGTCTACTAATTAAAGGTCATTTTGAATTTTTTTTTAAAGCTTTAAAAACAGAGTAGATAGGTTTAATTCAGGTTGACCACAGTCACTGGACACTTCCGCGAAACTCAGGGCACTCTTGAGCAGGGTGTCTGACTGAATGATCCAATGGTCATTTCATTTTATTTCTCTCTCTCTCTCTCTCTCTCTCTCTCTCTCTCTCTCTCTCTCTCTCTCTCTCTCTGATCTTGTTTTGATTTCACCGCTGCTGTTATTTTTAAAATATACACCTACCCCCGGGAGTTGAAGACTTTGACTTCTTTGATGTGAGGAAAGCCAACCCTGGGCTTCTAAAGTTAGACAGAAAGGAGTTGCCACTGGCAAGAACTAAACCACAGCCGCAGAAGCCTCTGCCCTGTGGGCCCTGTTCCCTGGCCCGTGTGGTCAGCATGGCGTCACCACGTTCTCTGGAAGGAACTGCAGCCCCAGAGACCTGCTGGTCACACTGCCCTTGGCTTCTCCCCCCTGCGCAGGCAGGAGGACTGAGTGTCAAGGAGGAGCTTCAGTGTCCTGCTGTGGTGGGTCAGGAGGGCCCACTAGGTAGGAAAATCCAGAGAGCCTCCAGGGCACTTCTCGGTATCTTCTTAAAAGCCACAGTGCCTCACCTCAGGACCAGGTGCAAAGACAGAAACCCCTTTATTTTTTCCTATGCAACTGTTAAGAGAACAGCATCTTTCCTTTCTATAGGGAGCTCTTTCAAAGAGTTCCCAGACACCTGCTTCCTGACAACATGATCCAGGGCAGCCAATCAGAATACCCCATTTTATAAAACCCTGGTGATTGGCCTTTCATGGACACATGGCCTGTTCTAGGCCAATTAAAAGCTTATTTTCTCTCTACTTGGGGTTTACCAAGTAGAGAGGCTACCATTTGACAAGGCTACCAATGTCCCCCTTGCCTATGACATGGAGTTAATTGGAAGGAGAAGAGGAGAAGGAGGAGGAGAAGGAGGAGAAAGAAGAAGAAGAAGAAGAAGAAGAAGAAGAAGAAGAAGAAGAAGAAGAAGAAGAAGAAGAAGAAG